>CAUYRT010056137.1:0-63476 GCA_963574885.1 Lepilemur ruficaudatus
CCAGCTACTCGGGAGGCTGAGGCAGAAGGATTGCTTGAGCCCAGGAGTTTGAGGTTGCTGTGAGCTAAGCTGACGCCACGGCACTCAGTCTAGCCCAGGCAACAGAGTGAGACTCTGTCTCAAAAAAAAAAAAAAAAAAAAAATCATATGGGTTGAAGATAAAAATGGTCCAGCTGATGATGACTTTATGACCTGAATGGATGTAGGTTGATCACTTTATCTTAGCTAATAAAGATAAAAATACAGTGAATCAGATTCCTTTCACACTAAAAAAAAAAAAAGTTTTAGTAAGGCTATTGATCAGTGGTCTCTCTCTCTCTGTATTTGTAACAAATACCAGTTAATTTATAAGATCAGGTTCTCAAATGCATAGTAATGACCATCAGCATTGACTCAGCCCTTTTTATGGTTTCATGTTCTCATCGAGTCCTCATAAGAGGTAAGTACAATTCTTAAACTATATTTAAGGATTAGAAACGCCAGTGGTTTTCCTAATGGTGGCCAGCAAGTTAATGATGGAGCCAAAATTCTAACATGAGACTTTTGACTTTAAATCCTGTACCCTTTTCCAAATCCCTTGGGAATTCTAGTCACACACACGCACACACACACACGCACACACACACACACACACATATAGACTTAAACTGGGTAGGACCTTGGATTTACTGCCATTTTATTCAGAAAGAAATGTACATATTTTTCTAAAGAAAGATGCAGTTCTTCTGGACTATGGTGGGACCAGTTGAAGCAGAGAATGGTGGCTTATTATGTGAACAGTAGGGACAAGTATATATTAAACCTTTTTCCCCCAGGAAAATGATATATTTATATCTACCTATCTATCTATTTTTTTTTTTTGTGGTTTCTCTCAACAACCACTCATAGGAATGCATACTGGTGAGATGTCAGAGAAAATCATCCTCACCCTTACGTGAGGTGGTAAGATTAGTAGGCTAAAATTAGATTCATTTAGTTTTGTTTGGGTGAGGTGTTCTTATTTATAATTTTTGAAAGTATCTCAGTATTAATGAATTGCTGTGTAATAGAATATCTCATGCCAGGATGGAAATCACTCTTTGCTTTTTGGACTCTTAGATTGTAAGCTCCTAAAATTGATTCTGGTAAAGTGTAGTCTGCTACGTGTCTACTTTCTAGGCTTGTCGAATAGGTGTTTTCCTAATTCTTTAATCTTTGATAAACGTCTACAACTAAAAACACTCACATGTACCACAAGAATTACAAATAAGCTTAGTTGAAGCATGCCAGAATAATTTTAGTTAACAGGTAAGTCAATATTTCTTTTACAAGTATAGGGAAATAGTGTTTACACAACTGGTGGGCTATTATGGACTTATTTAACTTGTTTGAAAGAGTATAGAGCCCATTATTTGCCCTGCTCATTTTACATTCATGATATAATCAGGCTTATGCTGAATTTCTTAACTTCCTTTCACCAACAAAGTCTAATTAATTGAGAAGGGAGGAGGAGGATTTAGGAATAAAGGTCTATTTTCTTTCAGAATTATTTATTTTTCAAATAAGCATTAGTTCAGCTAATTCATTACTTTGAAATCGCCTATTATGTAAAATCAATTGGATCTGTCTTTGATTTTATCCAACATAAAGGCTACCTTTAAATATATCCATATGTTCACAATATTCTAAAAAGAAGGATAGTGGTATATGATATTATCAATTCTTTAGCTCATTTTGATCCCCTTGTCTAATTTCATGTATGATAATGAACATGCTCCTACTGGTATGCAGCCTGCTTCCTGAGAACATGTGTCCAATCAAACTCACATGTAAACCAGGGGTAAGGTTTTCTTTTCAGACTAGGAATAAAATTAATGAGAAAAAATAACAAAACACTTGAAATTAAACAATCTTCCTGTTTATTCACATGCTTTATTTAATTTTTCCAAATACTGCCTTAGTATCCAGACAAACTCTTCCATGTGTCCAATGTGATAGATTTTTTTTTTCTGGTTAGAATTACACTTTCAGGATTTTTAACCATCTACCATCTCCTCATGCTCATACTTAAATGGCAGGGCTCAGACAAAGCTTGGGCTGTGCTCCAAAATGATGAAGTGCTAACAGTTTCCCTTTTGCATAGCTGCTTCCCCCAAGTCGTGTAGCTAGAGGATATACAGATTCACTGTATACTAAGAGCTCTGAAAGGGGAAAGATTTTTTGAAACATGTTTGGTGTCAGAATTTGAACTGAACCAATGTGAACCTATTTATAGACTTTGTCTCATTTCATGTAAATATTCATTCAAGTTGCTGCAGAAATATGGATGTGTTTGATTGTAGTGTGCTTCCCCAGATTTTATATAATGTATAGGATACCACACTCAACATATTCTACTTTTAACATTCTCCAAAATTCTGAATTGTGTAATATCTGTGACCCTGACATTTTTGGCTGAGGGATTATGGACCTATAAACAGCAGCAAACCCTAGAATATCTATCTCATACACAATTTTCACAAGAAAAAGAAGACAGAAAAAAGAACTCACTGGATGAGGAAAGGGTGGAAAGTATTATCAAGAGCCAAATCAAGAGAGGAGAATGGAGAAAGGAAGTGGTTAGCTCAGGTGAGATAAGTGATCATCCCTGGGCACGGTCCCCTTTGCAGAGTACAGGGCAGAACTTCCCGTACTCTTACTCTTGACAAATATTTGTGAAAAGTCTAGAACACAATATTCTATATGTTAAGAGTTAACTCTCTAAAACACTAGAGAATAAATAATAATTGGTAGGCATATTCCTGAAAAGAAAAGAAAAAAAAAAAAAACAGAGGTGCTGAGCAGAAATAGTAAAATTAAGGAGAAGGACTTATAGAGCTCACCTAGAAGAACTAATTTATGGATTTTATTTCACAGACATGCAGGATTTATAAAGTAAAATAAATAAGTACAGAGCATGCTATTTCCCAAAATGCTTTATTCTGGTAAGTCTGGCATATTTTAATTGAGTACGTATAGTAGCATTTCATTGCAATTACAATCTCATAAAGCATGGCAAAATATATTGCACAAACATTGCGGCTCAAGTCGATGAGTCATAGTAAAACATTGTCCAGATTACTGCTATTAAAATGTACAGAAACCTTTTGTTGAGTGTTATTAGGTTTGTGGATTAATAAAATGACCCTGTTTGTTTTCATTGTTCTTTAACAAGGAATAACATTTTGATTTTAAGTTTCATTGATTATTCTTCTTTTGCATAGATTTTAGATGGGCACTTTGCTGAATCTAATGTCATTGCCACTTAAAAAAATTCTAAATGCATTTTCTAAGAGATGATCCCTTTCATTTTCTGACTTATCTTCACTCTCCTTTGCCCACATCTTCTCTGGCTTTCCCACTTTTATTTTCTCCCTAACTTCCCCTCAGGATTGCTGGGAGTGGGTGGGATGGGGTGAGGGTGATTGGCTCAGCCACCTATTAGAAGGACAGCATGACATGACAGCACAGCACAGGTCCTGGATTCTCACAACTGGAGTTCAAATCTCTGCTCAGTCATTTACAGCTATGGGGCTTGGAGCAACTTCATCTCTGAGGCCCAGTTTCTTCATCAAGATGAGGGTAATTGTACCAATTTTGCAGAACTATTAGTAGAAGAAGAGCTAATATGTTACAGAGTTTTGCGTGCAGTAACACTTAATATATGGTAGCAATACGGACTTTTCATTCTTTTCCTAAGGCTTTTTCCCCTTCAGAAAGTCTTTTCAACTCTATAGAAATAAGAGAATGGAAACAGGCAAATAAATCTTTCCTTCCTTCCTCCCTCCCTTCCTTCCTTCCTTCCTTCCTTCCTTCCTTCCTTCCTTCCTTCCTTCCTTCCTTCCTTCCTTCCTTCCTTCCTTCCTTCCTCCCTCCCTCCCTCCCTCCCTTTCTTTCATTTTTGCTAATGATGTGGGAACTTTGAAAGTTTATCATGGTTTCACACGGAAGTAGGTTGTGTAACCAAATTTTGGAATCACCTCAGTTGGGGACATTTGCTAGTGAAACAGTCTTACTGAGTTACATTTTTTAGGCCACAGTTTTATTATAGTAAAGTGTCAATTCCCGGTTTGAACCAGAATATATTTATTCGAAGGCATCTATTGCCCATCCAATAAATGCCAAGCACTGGGAATATGGGAATAAATACATATGGAGCCTGCTTTCAAATACTTCATCGTTGCGTTGAGAAGAAACGTGGAAAACAGATAATTAAAATGCAGTGTAGTAACAGGGATGAAAACATATGCTCTTAAGGTAAAACAAAGGAGAAACTAACTGTGCCTCAGAGAAAGGCTTCACAGAGAAGGTGATGTTTGGAGCAAGTCCCTGAAAGATCAGGGGGAGTTTGTTAAGTGAAGAGGAATGAAAGTGCATTCCTGGGAGTTGAAAGGAGACAAAATGTAGTTTTTATACAATGATTAGCATGGCTCTAGCTTAGGGTGAATGTGCGTGTGAGGCTGGTGTAAAGTGCAGCTGAAGAGATGCGCCAGGGCAGATGGATTGTAAAAATGGTGTTGTATGCTGTGTTATTAAGCTTGGACTTGGTCCTTGGTGTAGTAAGGGGTCAGGGCATCTTCAGGCAGGATTGGCGCAGTCATTTGTCTCTGGGAAAAAAGAACTCTGGTGTCACTGTGGGGAAACTTTTGGAGAAATCAGAGACGAGTAGTAGGAGCAGTAGTCAGGAGGTACCACTGATTTGAGCAAGAGGTGAGAAATGCTACAATCAGTATATAGCAGTAGACATGGGAGGAGGTAGACGTTAGATTCCTGAGATATTTCAGGGGCAGAATTGGCAGGACTTGGTGATTATGGTACCTACGGGACACAGAGCAGCTGTAACGTCTCCATTGCTGCTAGCCTGGGAGATTGGGTAGTTTGTGATTATTTACTGCAAAATGATTACCATTTTTGAGTCCTTATTTGTGCCAGGTGCTATGCTAAGTGCCTTAAACAGATTTTTTTTTTTCCATTTAGTTCTCTTGACAGCTCTGTTGGATAAGTACAGTTATCCTCTTTTTACAAATAAGGAAAATGAGGCTCAGAGAAATTAAATAACTTTCCAAAGTCACTCTGTCAGTAAATGGCATAGTTGACATTGAATCTGTGGTCTGCTTAACTCCAAAGCCACACTTTTAAGCCCTGGAAGGAGAGCAAGCATTGAAAAGAAAATAATAAATCTAGCTTTGGACATGTCAAGTTTGCAGTTGAGAAAAGTTTCTAAAATGATGAAGGGTGCTGACTATAACATATACCTTTGCAGCTTCCAGTCTTTCTTGATGTAGATTCTTTGATTTGAGCCAGACATAAATTCTTGAGCACAGACTTGATGCAATGGTCTCTGTGTTCGTGTTGCTCTCTCCCAAAGGTAGACCACATGTAGCACTCTAAAAACCCAAAACTCGGCAACTCTATCAGCATACTAACCACTTGTGATGGCATGTATTTTTTGGCAGGTGATTTCTATGGTTCTTTATTCTACTTGAGCCTTTTCCAGTCACATTATAACCAAAATTTGATGCACTTTGAAGGCAGAAATGTATTTTTTTCCTTTTTTTATGGTGGTACTCAAAGTCATATTGAGTAATTTTTAAAATATTTCTTTTTATATACTGGCTTTTTCTTAATTCTTTTAGCATATCAGATCATAATATAGTTTCTGAAGGTATTCTATAAATGTTAGTTTGATGAGTCAGTTGCAAGAGGAATATAAGGTAGTTGTAGAAACATTGGAAAATCATCAAGTATAGAGCAAAATAAAAATCATCTACAGTCCCACAACTTGAAGATAATTGCTGTTAACATTTATTCTATTTCCTATTTCCTTTCAATCTGTTTAGTGTTCACATATTTTTACTTAAGTGGGATAATTTTCTACTTATAATGGCAAAAGTATTTTCCCTGATCATTAAATGTCTTCATAAACACCAGTTTTTATGTCTTCATGAGAGGCTATTCTCCCCATTTTACAGATGAGGAAATTGAGCCTCAAAGAACTCTAAAGATTTCCTTAATTATGTAGTAAATTTGAATCTGTCTTATACATTATGTGACCTCTCAATCTGGCAAGGAAGATCCTAAATTTAGACAAATAACCACACTAGAGTAGCATATGGTAAATTGATTAGGAGCAGTTCAAAAGGCTACAGGAGTCTGGAGGAAGAAGCAGCAGTTCCTGCTGATGGAACTAGGGAAGGCTTTATAGAGCAGGTTGCATCTGAGATGGGTCTCAAGTGATGAGCAGCAACTTGACGTTGGAGAAATACATTTAGGAGCAGGGGACAATGTAAGCAAAGACGTGGTGGCAGAAAACCTTAGAACCTAATTGGGAAATTGTAATTAATCCAATTTGATTAACTCTTGGGATAAAGTTACACAATTGAAGGTTGAGAGGAGACCGAATTGAAGTTCAGATACTTTATAGATGAACAAGTAGCAAAGAGGCTTGATCAGAACTATGCCTTAGAAGGGTTCCTCTGAGAGCAGGGCCTGGGACTGATTGCAGGGAAAAGGTGACTGAGAGATCATTGATTTGGTATGCACTTATGGACTTGCTACACACTATTATGTGCTGGACATGCCAGCTAGAAGAATATAACATATAAAGTTTCCAAGTGGGTTGCTTGGGAGAAAGGTGGCACTATTAAAAATGAGCATATTTGTGGAAGAGGAGTCAGGATTTGGGTGTGTTGAGTTAGAGTGGTTCAGAATTCAGCTGGGTATTTAGTTTGGTGCCTCAGAGAGAGAACAGGGATAGATGTCCTTACCTTGGGAATTCTGGTTAGTGAAGTGGTCATGGTTGATATTAACATTGAGAGGTGATAGACATAGTGTGGGAATTGATGAAATTATGGAGGAAGAGATTACGGATACATATCTAACATTTCTTGAGCACCAAATATGTATCAAGCACTATTCAAAGCATTTTACAGGCAGTATCTCATTTAATCCTCACAACAACCCCATGAGGTAGATGCTATTAACATCTGCATTTCATAGATATCCTATTTTATAGGTGAAGAAAATGAGGCCTTTTCTGAAAACAGCCAGAAAGTTTTAAATCTGAGGATTTGACTTCAAACTGGCTGACTCTAAACTCATGTTGCTAACCCATACTTTATGCTGCTCCCCGGACAGAAACGAGAGAGAAGACAAAGCCAAAAGACATCAACACTTAGGGGAGAGATCAGAAAGAGAAGTTTGCAGAGACCAAAGAGGAGTAGTTAGAAAAGGGTACTAGAAAGAAGCGGAGAGGCTGCAGCCAGGAGGACGGGTAGACAGGGTCAAGTACCACAAGCATTTTGTCAGTTGAAAGGCACATCAATGTTGGTATGGCTCAAGTGTTTAACAAAATAGCAAAATTAAGCATATGCCTGAATGAACAGTTACAAATGACTTATAATTATTATTTCAGTAGTTTGATGAATAAATTGGTAGTTCCAAAACCACCTTTCTCAAGACTATCCTCCTAATGCTATTCAATAAGAATTTATTGACCACTACTACAGATTTAAACTATGCTAGGCACAAAGAGTGCTATAAAAGGGACATATTTATTTATTGACTAAATATTTATTTAGAATTCACTCTGGGCTGGCCACTGTTTGGCACTGTGAATACACTAACTAGTAAAACAGAAATGGTCCCTGACCTCCTGGAGCCCATGGTCTAATGAAAGGGGCGTGCCTTGATTAAACACATACACAAATGTATGTTTACAAACTGTGTTGAGATGCATGAATGATCTTTTTTGGAAACAAAATTTACCAATGAGCGAATAAAATAAAATGGCATGCAAAAATGAGCTACATTTCTTAGAGTGTCTTTTATACCATGAATTTGTTTAGCAATCCTTATTTTCATAGATAGATGAAGGAAAATTATTCCAAACGCTAATGCAATTATTATCCTTCTCAATTAGTAGGTTGCCGTTTTACTTTTCATTTGCCTTTTTTCTTTAGGTATTTCTCTCTCTTTATTTTTACTTTTCTTATGAGGCTGTATAATTGTGGCAGCAACTTGTTGGTTGAAGGCTTATCCTAGTGGCAAGTAGACAAAGAAAATGTATCAGTGAATCATATTAATAAATGGGGGTGGGAACCATGTAGGGTTTTAGCACTTCAATTTCAAGGCTGCTTTGAGTGTTGTAGAAAGTGTGTGTGTCCTCTCCAACATAGAAATAAATGGCTAAATTAAATAGCTGAACTTCCTTAAATACTTAAGTTGAAGTCTTTAAGAGCAAGATCAATGTTTTCCACAAAGTGTCAAAAACCTCTTGAGTGAGCTCTCCAGTGCCAAGTCACCGTGGACATTCAATCATTAACAACATTAAGCGTTGACTTCTACTGTTGGCTTATACTGTTGATTTGTCTATATATGAAATGTCAGAAAAGGTTGTATTTTTTCCATGAAATTCAAAACGTTTTGACAATGTGCTTTTTATTTCATTTCCAAATGCTTTTCAACTTCACACTGAGAGCCTGTTCTCATAGCCCAGACAGAACATGTGGCAAGACTCTAGCAAATCTTTTTTGGAGGAACAGGTGTTTTATTTATAAAGAAAGAAAAAACGGATATCACAAGTTTTGGAAATGGAGAAAAATTCAAAAGAAGAGATCATTTTGAAAAGAAAAAATAAATAACTTAGTTTGTTCTAAGGTATAAATGGAAAATACATATAGTACAATTTCTAAAATTAATTTGTCTTTCCTTAGAAACCATAGAGGTAGGCAACTTTTTTTTCACTCAAAACCATTTAAAGTCTAAAATTTGTGTTTATTTCACATAATGTGGATAAGACAAAGAAAATAATAAAAGAAAAAGTCTATGGTGGAAGAGTATTAAACAGAGTAGTTTCTTAGGTGGTCAATATAGAATACATACACACACACGGAGTATTGTAGGTGTGCTATAGTAGATTTTGTTTCATAAGCACATTTTTAAAATTTTACAATTTAAAATTGACCTGCTTATGTGCCAGAAACCTTTAGGCTTTAATAATATTTAGGAGGTTAATTAACATCTGTTCTTGGCCTAGGAAAATTATTCTTTCATCATTTCCACTTATTCAACAAATACTTGTTGAGTGCCTGCTATGGCAAGACATTCTTCTTGATTCTGGAGACATAGCAAGTAAACAAAACAGATAGAAATCCCTGCCCTTTACATTCCAGAATGAATTTACATTCCAGAGAGGCAGACAATTAACAAATAAATAACTCAAATATATAGAATGTCAGGTGGTACTTAGCTGAAAGAAAAAAGCAGCAATGTTGGGGTAGGGAGCATGAGGGCAGGGAAGGTGAATTGCAGCTTTATAGAGAAAGGCCAGACTGGGCTTGATGGTTCATGCCTGTAATCCCAGCATTTTGGGAGGCTGAGGTGGGAGGATCACTTGAGACCAGGAGTTCAAGACCAGCCTGGGCAATATATTAAGACCTTGTCTTTACAAAAAAATTAAAAAAAAAATAGCTTGGTGAGGTGGTGTGCCCCTGTAGCTCCAGCTAACTGGAAGACAGGGGCAGGAGGATCGCTTGAGCCCAGCAGTTTGAGGTTGCAGTGAGTTATGATGACACAGCTGCACTCCAGCCCAGGCAACAGAGCAAGACCCTGTTTCAAAGAGAGAGAGAGAGAGGACAGGGCCAGCATACGGCTCATCACCAGGAGAGGTCACATGTGAGAAAAGACTTGAAGGAAGGTGGACCACACAGATATCCATGGGGAGGAGCCTTCCAAGCAGAAGAAACAGCAAATACCAAGGCCCTGAGCAGGTGGGAGCAGGCTTGTCAGGTTTGATTGACAGCAGAGGCAGTGTGGCCGGAGTGCACTGGGAAGGGACTTTAAGATAGTTTCCAACTGTCTGTTGCAGGGACTTGGAATTTTATGTTGAGTGCAATGGAAATCCACTGGAGGATTTGAGCAGAGGAGCCACATGGTTTAATTTACATTTATTAATAAAAGACTGTCTCTGTCTGCTGAGTGGGGAATTGATGCATTATAAAGAGGGGTAAGGGAAAAGGCAAGGCTGTGATAATCCACATGATGTCTTGGACCAGGTTGGTAGCCGTGGAAGTGACAACAAATGACTGGCTTAAGGGTTGGATTCTGGATATGTTCTCAAAATAGAGCTGACAGAATTTGCTGATGGATTGGATGTGGGGTTTGTGAGAGGGAGGGAGGAATCAAGGAAGAATTCAAGGGTTTTGACCTGAGCAACTGGAAGGATGAAGCTGCCATGAACTGAGATGTGGAAGACTGTGGGAAGAAAAATTTTGGGAGAAAAGAAAAGAAGGTAGGAATGGAACTTGTTAATTTTGAGAGCATATTATATGTTTGAATGCAAACACTGAATATGTAGTTGAATATATATGTCTGGAGTTCAGAGGAGAATGCCAGGCTGTAAACTGAAACTTCATAATTGTCAGAATGTAAATATTATTAAAAGCCACAAGATTTTTCTAGATCACTAAGGGAGTGAGTGCAGATAGATAAAGGAAGCGATCCAAGGACTGAGCCTGCAAGGCTCTGAAGGCTGTCCTCTAAAAGGTCAACTGTAGGGGTTGGTGCACTGAAACTTTATCAGCAAAGATTATAGAGAAGTGGCCCATGAGAGAGGAGGGAAATGGAGAGAAAGCAGTGTCTCAAAGCCATAGAGAAAACTCCTTCAAGTGAGAAAGAGTGATCAATTGTGAAATATACTCCTAATAGATTTAAGATGAAGAGGGAAAATGTCTATAGCGTTTAGCATTGTGCAGGTCATCACTAACTTTTAACAAGAGTGATTTTCATGGAGTGATGGGGATAGGGTGTACTTGGAGTGGATTCATTTAATCTATTTGAAATTATCTCAGATAAATACCCAAAAATGTTCTCTAAGCAAAAGACCTAAAACATATTTTCAGATACCATGACACCACCACCACCACCGATAACTGACATTTATTTATTTGTACCTACTTGTGCTAGGCACTGTAGTAAAATGCTTTATGTGACTAATTTCATTTGACTCTTCACAATAAACCTATGAATTAGGTACTATTGTCTCTATTTTATATGTGAGGAAATTGAAGTTTGCAAACTTTAAGGGACTTTTCTGAAGTCATATAACAAGTAAGTGACCGAGCTGAGGGGTTGGAAGTATTTTCATAATACTCTTAAGCTGAACGATTATTTTGTTTGTAAGGTGTATTAATTGCCTTTGGACATAGGCATTAGTTTGTAAGGTATATTGATCGCCTTTGGACATAGGCAATAGTTTCTTTAGAAACTAAGGTGGCATTTTCATTCATTCCATTTATTTCACGTGCTTTTATTTTCCCAATATCTAACACTTCTACAGTATTGAAAATTTATAACCAGTTCCTTTAATAGTTGTTTGTGTTGTATTTTTTTATGCAGAAAGCTACTCAAAATATTTTAGTTTGTTGAATTAGGTTAACATGTTCAATCACATTAAAATATTATTAAAAAGAATGCCATTTCTAGGATGATTTCTATTTTTTAATATAATTTTATTTTGAGGAACTTGATTACATTTTTGGAAGTACATTCTTAAAATAATGATATTGAAAAGCTGTTGAACATTTAACATGCTCACTTCATGTTCACAACCTCTCTGTGAAGTGGACATTATTATTATCTACACTTTATATACAAGGAACTAGAGGTTTAGAGAAGTTGAGTAAATTGTCCAAAGTCACAGAGCTTGTAAGTGGTTGAGTAAGGATTGACCCCATGTCCTCCAAAATTACATTCCATGCTCTTTCCACTGCAACATGCATATAAATTTAGTTAATTCCAATGCTCAGCTTGAAATATTATATCTTTACTCATCTGTGTAAAATTGATTACCTTCATTTGATGCACCACTGTAACTCTACAGCTGGTGCAACAGGGGCCCACAATTTTAGGAAGCGTGTATACGTTTTTAAATCAGACATGTTTTCTCTGGGAAGCATGTGAGTGGTTTATTATTATTTGTCCTTATTAGGATTGGTTCTACATAACCCAAGAGAGGGAAAAACAGCATTACTGTTTGCTTGGCTATGTTTTTCATAGTTGCTGACTCTTTTTGAGGATGCAGCTAGGATCGGTTGTTGGTAGAGCATTGGGATGAAACAGATTGTGCCATGAATTCTGGAGCCTGCCATGAAATGGGCCGGAAAGTGTGTCATTGTTTTTCTGGAATGACTTCCCATTGCTCCTGAATCTCACATTCTATTCACTACTAAATTGTTCTTTCTTTATGCTAGCATGCCTGTCTCACTTTTATGTTTGAGCCTCTTTGATCAAGCTTCCACTGTATGGTCAGAATGGTCTATTAAAAATGCAACTCCGATAACCCACTTATGTGCTCAAAATTCTTCATTGGATCCTCATTACATTTAAAATAGAATACTAACCCCTTAGCATGGTCTATAGCTGTGGTTCCCAACCCTGGCCCAGGACTGTACTGGTCTATGGCCTGTTAGGAACAGGGCTGCACAGCAGGAGGTGAGCTGCGGGGCAAGGGAAGCTTCATCCATATTTACAGCCACTCCCCATTGCTCATGTTACCACCTGAGCTCCCCCCACTTCTCCGTCTGTGGAAAATTGTCTTCCATAAAACCTGTCCCTGGTGCCAAAAAGTTGGGGACCACTGGCCTACAGGGTCCTACATGACCTAGCCCCCTCCCTATTCTTCTGCCTCAGCCAGCGTCATTTTCCATTATGCTGTAGCCCCCAGGCTTTCTTGAAGCTCCTCCACATCTTTTCCTTCCTCAAGGCTCACATAAGGCTCTGCCTAGAACATTCTCATTCACCTCCATGCTCAGTGTAAGTGCTACCTCCTCAGAGACCTTCTCTGATCACCCAATCTAAATCAGGACCTCCTGTTATAATTTCTCCAATTACCTTGTGCTTTTCCTTCAAAGTATTTATTGCAACTTGGGATTACATTTTATTTGTATATTAATTTTATATCATGACCTCCACACACATATAAATGTAGGTCACACAGGAGCAGTTTCTGTAACTGCTTTTTTTCAGTACGGCCTGGTATATGATAGATGTTCAATAACATTTCTTGAATGAATGAGTGCCCTTTCACAAGCTGTTTTCCCAACCTGGGATACAACGAAAATAGCTAACATTTATTTTGCACTAATATCCTAAGTACTGTGATGACATCACAAATCAGTTGATCCTCAAGTTGGGGCAAAGATGGGAGATGCACGTGTAAATGATGAGGATGTTTAGTGGAAGGATGCTAACTCTCTGTTCTGCTGCGTTTTATTGACTGCCTTGAAAGCAAGTGATAGGGAGAGAGCAAAAAAGGATTTGGTCCAATTATATCTAGATATTATAGAGATCTAGAATATATAGATATTCTTATGCTATGGAGAACATTGTGCAATCAAGAAGCTGAGATATATAAGTGGATCAATGTGGGTTTATTTTAAAGAGCCGGAGATTCATATCAACTTTTCAATCCTTTTGGTAGGGATAAGAAAGGATAAAACTCAACTATCTTTTATTTTCTCTGATTTTGAAAATATTCATTGACTGGCCTCACAAGATGCATGACTAAGAACAGACATTGGTTAAAGTTATCGTTTTAGCTCCCTCTACTGGTGGTGAATGACGCTTTTAGCAGAAGACTGGTGAAAAAAGTGCAAATGTTGCTAAAAGATAGGGATGAAACACCTTTGCCGTTATTCCTATACTCCCCTTGGTCAAGGTAGGAAGCACACATGCTATTGTTAAAACAAGTTTTAACAACCTTATTGAAATATAATTTACCATAAAGCTCACTTGTTTAATGTGTATAATCCAGTAGTTTTTACTATGTTTATTGAGATGCATAACGAAAACTATAATATAATTTTAGAATATCTTCATCAGCCCCCAAAGAAACTTTCTATCTATTAACCACAACTTCCCCACCATCCCCTGCCACTAGCTCCTGGAAACCACTAATCTACTTTCTGTCTTTATAGGCTTATCTATTATAGACATTTTGGGTAAATAGGATCATGCAATATAGTCTTCTGTGACTTCCTGTTTCACTTAGCATACTGTTTTTGAGGTTTATACATATTGTAGAATGTATCAATACTTCATTACTTTTTTAAATTGAAGTATAATTATTTTTATTTTTAAATTTATTATGGGTACATAATAGTACATCTTTTTAGGGTACAGATGATGTTTTGACACAGGCATACAGTGTGAATTAATCAAATCAGAGTAATTGGGATATCCATCACCTAAGGCATTTATCATTTCTTTGTGTTAGGAACATTCCAATTCCACTCTTTTAGTTATTTTAAAGTATACCCCCCTAACTTATTGTTGATTAAAGTCACTTTGTTGTGCTATCAAATGTTCTTCATTCTATCTAACTGTATTATTGCACCGATTAACCATCTCCACTGTATTTCTCCCTCCCCACTACCCTTCTCAGCCTCTGGTAACCATCATTCTACTCTCTGTCTCCATGAGATCAATTGTTTTTAATATTTAGTTTCCACATATGACTGAGAACACGTGAGATTTGTCTTTCTGTGCTTGGATTATTTCATTTGACATAATTTTTTTCCAGTTTTGTCCATGTTATTACACATGGCAAGATTTCATTCCTTTTTGTGGCAATGTAATATTCCATTGTATATATGCATGATAATATCTTTATCCATTCATCTGTTGGTGGACACTAAGATTGATTCCGAATTTTGGCTATTGTGAATAGTGCTGCAGTAAACATGGAAACGTAGATACCTTTTTGATATACTGAATTCCCCTCTTTTGGATATACTCCCAGCAGTGGGATTGCTGGGTCATATGGTAGTTCTATTTTTAGTTTTCTGAAGAATGTCCATATTGTTTTCCATAGTGGTTGTACTAATTTACATTTCCACTGGCAGTGTGTGAGGGTTACCTTTTCTCCACATCCTCACTAATATTTGTTACTGCCTGTCTTTTTAATAAAAGCCATTTTAACTGAGGTGAGATATCTCATTGTAGTTTTAATTTGCATTTCTCTGATGACTAATGATGTTGAGCATTTTTTACATACCTGTTGGCCATTTGTATGTCTTCTTTTGAGAAATGTCTATTCAGATCCTTTGCTCATTTTTTAATTGGATTATTTGATTTTTTCCTTATTGAGTTGTTGGAGCTTCTTATGTATTTTAGTTGTTAATCCCTTGTCAGATGGGTAGTTTGCAAATATTTTCTCCCATTCTGTGGGTTGTCTCTTCGCTTTGTTGATTGTTTCCTTTGCTGTGCAGAAACTTTTTAGCTTGATGTGATCCCATTTGTCCCATTTTGCTTTGATTGCCTGTGCTTTTGTTGTGTTACTCAAGAATTCCTTGCCCAGACCAATGTCCCGAAACATTTCCCCAATGTTTTCTTTTAGTAGTTTCATAATTTCAGGTATTAGATTTAAGTTTTTAACCCATTTTGATTTGATTTTTATATGTGGTGAGAGATAAGGATCTAGTTTCATTCTTCTGGATATGGACATCCAGTTTTCCCAGCAAAATTTATTGAAAAGACTGTCCTTTCCCCACTGAATGTTCTTGGCACCTTTGTCAAAAACTGATTGACTGTAAACACATGGATTTATTTCTGGGTTCTCTCTTCTGTTCCATTAGTCTATGTGTCTGTTTTGATGCCAGTACCAGGCTGTTTTGGTTACTATAGCTCTGTAGTATAATTTTAAGTCAGGTAATGTGAAATGTGACTCCTTTAGTTTTGGTCTTTTTGCTCAGAATGGCTTTGGCTATTCTGGGTCTTTAGTGATTCCATATAAATCTTATGATTATTTTTTTCTATTTCTGTGAAGAATGTCATTGGTATTTTGATGGGGATTGCATTGAATCTGTAGGTTGCTTTGGGTAGTATGTCATTTTAACAATGTTGATGCCTCCAATCCATGAGCATGGAATATCTTTCCCTTTTTTTGTGTGTGTCCTTTTCAATTTCTTTTATCAATGTTTTCTAATTTTGATTATAGAGCTCTTTTGCTTCTTTGGTTATGTTTCTTCCTAGGTATTATGTATATTTTTGTAGCTATTGTAAATGGGATTACTTTCTAGGTTTCTTTCAGATTGTTTACTGTTGGCATATATAAATGCTACTGATTTTTGTATATTGATTTTGTATCCTGGAACTTTACTGAATTTGTCAGTTCCAATAGTTTTTTTGTGGAGTCTTTAGATTTCTCTCCTATAAGATCATATCATCTGCAAAAAGGATAATTTTACTTCTTCCTTTTCAATTTGGGTGCCCTTTATTTCATTCTCTTGGTTGATTGCTCTAACTAGAACTTCTTGTACTATGTTGAATAAAAATGGTGAAAGTGAGCATCTTTGCCATGTTCCAGATATTAGAGGAAAGGCTCTCAGTTTTTCCCCATTCAGTATGACACTAGCTGTGGGTCTGTCATATATGACTTTTATCATGTTCATGTAAGTTCCTTTGATACCCAGTTTTTTGAGAGATTTCATCATAAAGGGATGTTGAATTTTATTGAATCCTTTTTCAGCATTAATTGAAATGATCATATGGTTTTTGTCTTTTGTTCAGTTGATATGATGTATCACATTGATTGATTTGCATATGTTGAACCAACCTTGCATCCCTGGGGTGAATCCCACTTGATCATAATGAATCATCTTTTTAATGTGTTTTTAATTTGTTTTGCTAATAGTTTGTTGAGGATTTTTGCAGCTATGTTCATCAGCGATATAGGCCTATAGTTTTCGTTTTTTGTTGTGTCTTTGGTTTTTTTATCTGGGTGCTACAGGCCTTGTAGAATGAGTTTGAGAGTATCCTTGGTTTTTTGGAATAGTTTAAGTAGTCTTGGTATTAGTTGTTTTTTGAATGCTTGGTAGAATTCAGCAATGAAGCCACCAGGTCCTTGGCTTTTCTTGATGGGAGATTTTTTATTGCTGCTTGTATCTTATTACTTGTTATTGGTTTATTCAGGATTTAGATTTCTTCCTGGCTTAATCTTGATAGGTTGTATGTGTCTAGGAATTTATCTGTTTCTTCTAAGTTTTCCAATTTATTGGCATATAGTTGCTCGTAGTAGTATCTAATGATCCTTTGTTGTATTTCTGCAGTATCAGTTTTAATACCTCCTTTTTCACCTCTGATTTTTTATTGGGGGGGTCATCTCTCTTTTTTCTTAGTCTGGCTAAAGATGTGTCACTTTTGTTTATCTTTAAAAAAAACTTTGTTTCATTGATTTTTTTGGTGTTTTTTTTTGGTTCAATTTCATTTATTTCTGCTCTGATCTTTATTATTTCTTTTCTTCTACTAATGTTGGGTTTACAGATTTCTTCTCTGTAAAGATGGATGGTGAGATGATGTCCAAGCTTCCACTCAGCTCAAATATACTGGGATAGGGGTGACATCAGGTAAGGAATTATATAGAATAAACACAGATTTATTCCTCTGTTCTGCCCTTCTCCTGGACCACCATTCTATTAGCTGCTCAATTTCTTTTTGGTTGCTTCCCACATCCCCAACTTCCCAGCTCTATGTTTATGACGAGTCCTACTCTTCCTATACCTAGAAGCTATTGGATTCAATGTCTAGAGTCATACCCCACAAATGTGGCCGAGTTTTAGTGCTTCACTCTTTTATCCATAAAGTTAAAATGAAACCCTAAATTCTAAATCAAGAAGCTGAATCTCCAGTAGGGAAGCTGATTTAAAAAGTTGTATGGTCATTTATAAATTGATTCTTTTTATGGCTAAATATATTAAATTTACTCTTGGGAAATGGAAAGCTGTAAACTGTAACTCCAATTTGCTACTTTCCATAAGATGATAGCTCCAAATTTTATTTTGTTATTTCATGAGGGCTCTTTGGACCTGTAATGCAAGAGGCATTTCAAAATTTGGACTGCCCTTGAAAAGAAAATGCCAAGTATGTTAAACTCTGCACTTAGTTTTCAATGTAGAGGAATAAATCCCAGATTCAGTGAACTAACACAGTTCTTCAGAGTACTAAGTGTATTTGCGATTAAGACTCTGTACTTTCTGGGCACTGGCTGATTCTTTCTCCTGGAAAGCTTTGTTTCTCTGTGGAACTTAAAATCCTGCCATTGATCTGCACTCACAAAACCCTGTTGATTTAAACGGGACTCCCTAAGGTGGAACAACAGCAAAACCAAGAGACTCAATTTACTCAGCTTGGGTTTCAGGAAACATATTTAATAGCAGACAGTTCCTGTTCTCATTGTTTTCCATTTAAGTTCCTACAAAATCAGATTGTCTTTAAATAGATGCTGCTGCCATGGGGACAAGATTCAGTTTCACATCCCTAAAGAAATAGAGTTTTGTAAAACTTCACTCTACCTTAGCCTCACATATAATGGGCCCAAGTCAAGCCAAAAGGATCAACAGACATCATGCTAAAACGGTGACAGAGTAATGACACCAAACATGTGAAATGCATACTTTTTTTAGACTCTTTAATATAACCCTCAATAACCAAGGGATAATAGCTGGTAGATGGAGGTGAAAAGGAATTTCCTTCGAGGGCAATCCCATTTTGTCTGTTTTGGAAGCATAATACAGATTGGTATTAAAGATTTCTGAGGAAAGAAAGGAAGAGAAATAGTTTGAGAAAATTATCGCTTATGATTGATCTTGTTCGGAAAGGTCCTGAGTTTGGCAGGATTTGAACTCTAACCAAACTGTAATAATGCTAATGAAAATAATGATGACTAATATTTATTGAGCACATAGTATGTGTTTACAGGTCCTATGCTAAGCATTTTACATATATATATTATATATAAAATCTCATTTAATATAATATCGGTTCATAATGATTTGGATTAATGCCTCTACCCTGGATGGCTGCATAGTGTGATGGTTAAAGGAAGGTATAGGGTTTTATGTCATATAACACTATTTATTAACTATGGGACCCTGAGGAAGTTTCTTTCTGAGTCTTGGTTTCTTAATTCATACAATGGCATGATAAAGCCTACCTCATTGGGTTTTGTGAGGATTAAGTAATACAGGCCAGTAGCGGAAACAGACAAACAACCTTGTCATACACTGGGATCAATGGGATGTATTGTAAAGTGCCAGTACAGCTTGCAGGAGGACTTTCTGATCTCCCAGGACTTTGAAGATGCAGAATTTTCTGGAGGAGCTACCCTGTAAGTGGTGGCTTGAGTTATGGATGGGAATAAGTGTGGAGAAAGTGAGGGAAGGGTGTTCCAGTTTGAAGGAGTAGTGTGTCCCTGGGGAACTGCATCCTGCCACACAGCTGCGACAGGAGTGGGGCAGGTTGAGAGATGAGGCTAGAGAACTCAGCAAGCCCAGCTCCTAAAGGGCTTTGGATGGCGTTTAGGGAGTTTGAACTTTCTTCTGAGGTCAGAGGGGAGCCATTGAAGAGTTTAAGTAGCAGAGTGATATAATTAGATTTATTTTTGTGAAGTTCACTCTCTGAGATTAAAGATACTGTGAACAGAGACCCTTTCTTGACCCTGCATTTGAGCAAACTCACAACCTTGACCTCTTTGGTTTGAGGACTGTCATCAAGTGACTTAACAGTTATTTGACTCCTGCTGCACTGATTTGTATTATTTCCTTATCTGAGATAAGTGGTGTGGTTTAGAGAATGGAAAAGTAGCATCTCTGCTCACAGATGTGACTGGGCCACATGAATACTTTTTCCTTCAGTTGCCTCATTGTTTGTGGATTATATACTTAATATATTAAATGCAGCTAAAATTTAATCTTAGGTTGACTTTCAACTATTAATACTTTCTTCTGTATAACAATCATTTACTGAGAGTTGACATGTATTTAGGCCAAGTAAACCATTTTCTGATGTTAATTTCAGTAAAACAATAGTAAAGAACATTTGTAGACACACTGCCTCTTCTTGTCCCCAAACTGGTAACTTGTTACTTGAGGAAAACATACAATGAAATTCAATTGTGTGAGTGATATATTGTTTTTGGTGGGGGGTTATCTGTGCTTCTGCTCATTTTGAATAGGAAATCAACTCTATATTATGATCACATCTTACGTTTCTAGAAAATTCCAAGAAAATCATCTTTCTAAATAAAATTAGATAATGTATTTCTAGGTCATATTATATTGACTGTCAATTACTATTTTGCAAAATATTTATAAAAATGTCACTACCCACATAGTTGCAAGACTTAAATTAGATATAACAAAAATAAGAAGTTACATTAAACAAGAATATTTCTGCTTTGGATTTCTGGTGAAGCAGACATTTAAGCTGTTGAAATGCATTTAGAACTTGATATATTCTAGATTTATGGTAAAATTAGAAAGTTGTTAACATAGCCACAAATACTAATCTATATATAATATCCAAAGGGTAAATAATCATAGTTTAATTTTAAGAAAAAATTAAATGTCAGAGGACTGTGATAAAACTTTTATTGGAAAATTTTAGTATTGAAAAATATGTATAATGGAAATCAAACATATTTTCTTTGAGTTGTTCGCAAAGTGACTTAGCACTCTTGGAGCATTTTATGTTTTACTAACACTGTTAAATCCCATCTGATGTTTGTAAAGTCTTTTACTATCCCCTGCTGGGACAGGCAGACATTGGTTTGCATGACTGTATGTTCCCAAAATGTTTTTAAAAAGTATCTAGTGGATTTATACCAACTGTAGTAGGATGATAGAAGACCACATTTCCATTATAATGTCTTCAGAAATGGAGACAAATGTCAGGTCACAAAAGATTCATCAGTTTTACAATTGTGACATTTAGGGAGGAATGTGAATGATTAGTGGTTTTCAAAAGTTGTTTGGAATTCAACATCCTGTGTCGATATTACTTGAAAAATATTTCTGAGTTCTGAGTCAGTGAGATGGGATTTATTCTCCATGGAATTCATTCTAGAATGTGTGGAATATTGCCCTGAACCTTAGTTGTTCCAATAAATTCTCTGGAATTATCTTTATTGTCAATAAACAGGTTGTTTTGCCTCCTTGAGTAATTTTTATTGTATTTTGAGAGCCCTCTATCTCTGGAAATCAGCAAAATCTTTGTATATGGAGAAAATAATTTAATTTTGCAAGAATTTACTGAATAAATTCTGTGTTCAAGGCTGTCTGATAGGTATTGGGAAAAATGGAAAAGAATTAGACATAATATCTATCTTTAAATAAACAATTTATAGTCTAGATGTAGAAACAGACTTTACAAAAACCAAGGCATTCTAAGTTTTGGAAGTGAATTATAATAAAGATACTACACTGACATTGAGAAAGGGGTGATTAAAACTTAACTGGGGTATCAAGAAAAGCACCTTAGTGAAAGTAAAACAAGCCTTAAAAGATAAGTATAATTTTAATTAAAAGGAGGTAGTAAAAAGAGGTCAGCATATGTGAATAGTAAATTTTACAACTAAAATTTACTTTATATTCTGAACAAAGGCATGGAGAGGTCAATATATAGTAGAAAGAATTTGTGGATCAATACCTGAATTTAATCTTGGCTCTGGGACTAACAATGTAAGCTTAGGCAAATCTCAACATTTATTGAGTACTTATGACATACAGGGACTGTTTTAGGTGCTGAAGTCACAGTGCTATACGTGGGCAGAGTAAATGATAGTGTACATTTTAGTGGGAGGAGGTGGAAAGAAATAAATACAAAAATTACTGAAAAAAGAAAACAGCAGGTAGTAATTAGTACTGTGATAAAATAAAACTGGGTGATATGGTAGGGAGTGATGAGGGTGGGGCTGCTTTAGGTTGTCATGAGACCCCTCTTAGGAGGTGACATTCCAGCTGAGAAGTGAAAGACAACAAACTTCCATGTGAAGTTCTGTGTGAAGATAGTTCCAGAACAGGAGCCCTGAAGTACAAACAAGCTTAGAGTGTTTAAGGAACAGAAATAAGTTCTGATGGTTGAAGAGAGATGAGAGAAGAGTATGAAGTTGGAGTTTCTGGCAGATCATACAGGGTTTTGTATGCAGGGTAGAATAATTCGGATTATATTTTAAGTATGGTGGGTAATCATTGAAGTATTTAAGCCAGTTTGTTTTATGGTGTGTTTAACAACAGTCACCGTGGCTGCTGGTTAGAAGATGAAGTGAGCAGGTATGGAAGCAGAGTAACGAGTTGGGAGGGTCTAGCAGGAGCCTAGGTAATAATGACAGTTGTTTGACTGGCGGGAGCAGTGGAGATGAAAACACGTGTAAGCATTAAGGATGACATAGAGGTTTTTAGCTTCAGCAACTGGGAGGGTGGCAGTGACATTGACTGAGTGGGGAAGACTGGGAGGCTTGGAGGTCAGGCCTCTTGAGATCTCTAAGCCTGTTTTTCAGTTGTAAAATGGCAGTGATAGTGCCTGCCTTACAGGATTATTGCTGTTGTAAGAATTAAATCAAGTGAAATAATATATATAAAGTGTCTGGCACACAGTAAGGGCCCAGTAATTGTCAGTTTCCTTTTCTATGTCACATAACAACTCTAAATAAACAGTTGCCAAAAAGATGAGGTAGGAATATAGGACATGGTTTTCACGACCCCAGAAATACAGTCTTTAAAAAAAAAATCCCATTTCATATGTTTTATGTAAGACTGATTATGTTATTATTTTATTGGACGTGCTTACAGCCAGGAAATGTTCTGTTGAGGCAATGATTCCTGGCATAAAAACATTAAGTGGAGCCACGAGTATGGCATGTGAGATTTTATACCATGGAGCCCACTGCGGCAGAATGTGAATGGTTTTCTGTACTAGCGAGGATATTTCCTTCTGAAGACATGCTTGTGATGGTTGAATTGGACCATATTGTGATGCTCACAGGCCTTAATTCAATCTTAAATTAGAGTGGAACATTCATGTCACTTTATTAGATGGCTCTGAGGCTTAGACCTGCAATGGAATCATTTCTTCAGTACCTTCTATGTGCCATATTTAACAGCAGATAGCAAGACAAGCTGATCAGCGCTGACATCCTGGAGGCTCACCCTCCTCTGGCATCATAGCCACACAAATTAAAAGCAAATGGTTTTACCTAGGACTGCAAATTGCCCCCACCCCCAGCCCTGTAAGGCAATCTTAAGTGTGGTGACAGCAAGCTGTGAGGGCTGAAATGATTTTATAAAGGCTTGCTATAGAATTTTAGGCATTGTAGCATGGTGGGAGATGGCTGAGAGATAATTTCCACCATTAGAACAATGTAACATCCAGCAACTGAGCTGTATCTTTCAGCCCTTGAAGAGAAAGAGTTAGAACCACAAATTGTGATGATGTATCTAAGAATGGTTAATCAGTGCATGGATTATGCCTCCAAACTGGAAAACACTGGGCATTGCACATAACTTAAAAGGTAAAGTATGGAGGCATTAATTAATTTCTCTAATATTTACTGAGTACTTAATATGTGCTATGCACTGTTCTAAGGGGCTGGGGAAACATTAATAAACAAAACGAGTTTGTGCCACCATAAAGCTTATATCCTAGTACAAGAGGCAAGCAATAAAAAAAGTTAATATGGCCGGGCGCGGTGGCTCACGCCTGTAATCCTAGCACTCTGGGAGGCTGAGGTGGGGAGATCACTCAAGGTCAGGAGTTCGAAACCAGCCTGAGCAAGAGCGAGACCCTGTCTCTACTATAAATAGAGAGAAATTAATTGGCCAACTTAAGATACATATAGAAAAAATGAGCCGGCCATGGTGGCGCATGCCTGTAGTCCCAGCTACTCGGAGGCTGAGGCAGAAGGATTCCTTGAGCCCAGGAGTCTGAGGTTGCTGTGAGCTAGGCTGATGCCACGGCACTTTAGCCCGGGCAACAAAGTGAGCCTGTCTCAAAAAAAAAAAAAAAAGTTAATATGTAATATGATATAAGGTAATGATAAATGCTTTGAGAAAAAAGCATTTTTTCTTTAGGGGATAGAATGATAGGTTTTCTAATTTAGTTGCAATAGAGAATGCTTCTCTGACAGGTGACATTTGGGCAGAGACCTGAGTGAAGTAAGAGAGCAACCTATTGGAATACTTGGACAAAAAATTGTTCAGCAGAAGAAATTACGTAGGCAAAAACCATATAAGCTGGGAGCAAGCATGGCATTTTCAAGTAGCAGCAAGGAGGCCAATGTAGAGTGGAATGAACAAGGACATGCAATTGGAAAGTAAACCAAGGATTATATTAAGATGGACTTGTAAACTGAGGTGTGGAATTTGAATTTTATTTTGAATGGGAAAATAAGCCATTGGAGAGTTTGAACATAGAAATGACAAAGCATGTTTTTGGCTATAACAGACAGGAGAGGTAGCTGAGTATTGATTATGAGGCAGTTGTAGTAGTTAGCAAAGTGAAGGTTTACAAAGGACTGGATCAAAGTAGTAGCTGTGTAGTTGAAGAGAAGTAATTGGATTTGGAATATACTTAGAAGGTAAATCCTACAGAGTTTTCTAATGGTTGGGTATGGGATATGAAAGAAAGATAAAAAGACTCCAGGTTTGGGTTCTAACACAGTCAATGATGGTGCTGTTAAATTACATTCCCCCAAATTCAAGAAGAGAAGATAGCAGGAGGTAAATTGGAGGGAAGGCAGAATGATAGCCAAAGAACTATTGTCGTGGCTAGTGAGCCTAACCACAGGGCTGGACTGAGGGTGGGAAGGAGGTAGAGGTAGTCTTTTGTTGGTTTGGGAGTAAGCACAATAAAATTGTTCCTCCATTTGCCTATATTTTTCTGCATATCTAGGTCTGGTCAATGATGTTTCAATCATGTATTGAACTCACTGATCTTTTGCTTTCACAATGATTTTTCTGATAGCTTTTTATTATAATCTTAGTAGAGCTCATATTAGTAGAGCTCATATGAGTAGGGCTCATATTAATCCATTACCTACCTCCTACTTCCTATCACCAAAAAGTGGTTCATTGTCATGTCTGGAAAATGTGTTGAGGAAGCAAATAGTTTCTCTGCTCCCTGTGCATTAGAGTATGATTTGTAATAATGACTTTTCTGAATTGAGAGGAAGAATGAAGTGAATTATGTGATAAAAGAGCATTGGACAAGGAATCATGAATATTGAGTTTTAGACAGTCCTAACCCTGCTAGCTGTGTGACCTGGGATAAGACATTTAAATTCTATGGGCCTTGGTTTTCTCATCTGCATAATTAGTGACTTGGATACTCCATATAACAGAATAATCTTTAGTACACTAGAATCTAGCCTATGGTAAGACTATGCAATGTAATTTAAAATACTCATTTATAGTAGTCAGTGTATCAGTAGAATGGCAATATCTGAAAAAAACAGTAGAAAACACATACTCAAAATGGCTTCAAAAATGAGAAAAAAATCATAACAGAAGAAAAAGATTCTGAGTTAGGGTAGCTCCAGTTTTGGTTAACAATGTTTATTACCTTATAGGATTATTATGAAGCTTATCCTGTGAGGTAATAAAGTTATTGTCTGCACTTCACATATGTGTCAACTGAGAATCAAAAGGTTAATTCATGCATTCACGGTCACAAAACCAGTAAGTGGCCTAGCAAGGTTTGACCCTCACAGGCTGCCTGACCCCAGACCACACTCTGAATTGATAGGGCCTTTTTGGCCAGTAGATCAGGACACTTTTAATTACCTTGTTTTCTTTGTCTACTGATATCAAGATAAGTGGAAAGCCATGTAGACACTTGAAAAATAACAATCACCAAATTGACTACCCAGAATCAGGCTGCGGTAAGAGAGTTGATCCTTGATATTATGAAAGGGAAAGGTTTCTATTTGTAACATGCAGTGATAGCTTTTGGCCACTAGAGGACACTCTGCAGAGAACATCGTTTAGGACATAGCAACTGCCCTTCCTAAATTTTAAATCTTCAGTCAGTACCACCTTTTATGGTCTTAGCTACTGCTAAGGCTCTGGGTCATAAATTCCTAGTGGCCATTTGGGTACCTTTGTCTCATGTTGGAGTTGTCTTCCAAATCTGAATATGGACCTCTCCAGCCTTTTAGAGTCTTCCCGCTTTCACCCAAGACACCTATCCTGTAAGTAATGCTCTAAATATTATACTTTCTAGTTGTGCTAAAAGTACTCAAATCTCCATTAGCTCATCTGTTTCAAGTAAACACCTATATTCTAAATTTAGTTAAATTATTATTTTTATTCATTCCTCTGATCTTGCTTTGAGATATCATAATCATTTAACGAAACAATCCTAAGATTGGCTAGTGTTGTTTTTCTGTAAGTCTAGGTTTGTCCATCCTGATATCAGTTAGTACAATTTTTAAAAACACATCTTTTTTCCCCCCCAGCAAAGTATCAAACACATATGGGTGCTTCAAATACCACCTAATGATGAAGTTGATTAATTTTCATAGTTGAAATTCAGCAAGAAAATTAAAAGAAATATAAAATTTTTCTAGATAACAGATTTAATTCCATTTATAGGTTCTCAAATGTACTTAAATTTATAGGGTAGTGAAAGATAGAGTGACAATAAAACTCCTGGTGGTGTACCAGTGGTGGACATGTGCAGTTCCCTGAGAGCAGGCTAAAGAACAGCCATGCTTTTCTTAGTCTTGCAATGGGGTCAGTCTGGAGGAAGAATATTCTCAGATATTTATGCTAGTATTACCCTAAGATTTTAAAATAAATTATCAATTTATGGACTTTTTGTTAAAAATTTTAAATCATAGTTTTGTTTTTAGAGTGCTTAAAGCTATGGCATCTATGCAGTTAGTAATTGGGATACTTTGTGGTGATAATAGTATAGTTTTTAAAATACACATATAATTTATTAAATCTATAGAAACCTATTGCAGTAGATCTTATTTTTTCTTTTATCATTATTATTTTTTATTTTAGGATATTATAGGGGCACAAGTACTTAGGTTACATATGTTGCCTTTGCCCCATCTGAGTCAGAGCTTCAAGCGTGTCCATACCCCTGATGGTGTGTACCACAGCCATTAGGTGTGAGTATACCCATCCTCTCCTCCCCCTCCCACCTGCCCAACACCCAATGAATGTTACTACTAAATGTGCACACAAGTGTTGATCAGTTAATACCAATTTGATGGTGAGTACATGTGGTACTTGTTTTTCCATTCTTGTGATACTTTAGTAGGTAGAATGGGCTCCAGCTCTATCTAGGATAATACAAGAGGTGCTAGATCACCATTGCTTTTTTGTAGCTGAGTAGAACTCCATGGTATATATATACCACATTTTATTAATCCACTATGTATTGATGGGCACTTGAGTCGTTTCCACATCTTTGCAATTAAGAATTGTGCTGCTTACAATTCACTATTGCAAGGACGTGGAAACAACCCAAGTGCCCGTCAATTCATGAGCGGATTATTAAAATTTGCCATATGTTTACAATGGAAAATTACACAATTTTAAGAAATGACAGTGAGCTTATATCACCCTGGATTGAGCTTAGACCCATTATTCAAAGTGAGGTGTCACAAGATCAGAAGAATTGACCCGACATGTACTTGCCATCAAATTGGTACTGACTGATTAACACTATGGTGCTCAAATGGTGGTGGTGTTCACCAGGGATTCGGGGCTTGGGGGGGGTAGACCCACATCTGAGGGATGTGGTGAGCACTGTGGAGGGGAGGGGCATACCTCTAACCCTTGCTAGGGAAAGGCAAAGATATAAAATGTGACCAAAATGTTTGTACTCTCATATTTTCCTGAAATAATAAAAAAAAAGACAATACACTAAAAAAAAAAAAAAAAAAAAAGAATTGTGCTAATATGAACATTCTAGTGCGGCCGTCTTTTTTATAGAATGTCTTTTTTCCCTTTGGGTAGATGCCCAGAAATGGGATTTCTGGATCAAATGGTAGTTCTACTTGTATCTCTTTGAGGTATCTCCATATTGCTTGCCACAGAAGTTGTACTGGTTTGCAGTCCCACCAGCACTATATCAGTGTTTTTATCTCTCCACATCCTCACGAACATTTGTTTGGGACTTTTTGATAAAAGCCATTCTCACTGGAGATAAGTGATATCTCATTGTGGTTTTGGTTTTCATTTCCCTGATGATTAGAGATATTGAGCACTTTTTCATGTTTGTTAGCCATTAGTCTGTCTTCTTTTGAAAAGATTCTGTTCATGTCCTTTGTCCACTTTTTAATGGAGTTATTTGCTTTTTCTTGGTGATTTTCTTGAGTTCTATATAAATTCTAGTTATCAGCCCTTTATCAGATGTGTAGCATGTGATTATTTTCTCCCATTCTGTAGGTTGTCGGTTTGCTCTCATGATCATTTCCTTGGCTGTGCAGAAGCTTTTTAATTTGATCAGGGACCATTTATTTATTTATGTTGTTGCTGTGATTGCCTTTGGGGTCTTCTTCAAAAATTCTTTTCCTAGGCCAACATCTATTAGAGTTTTTCCAACATTTTCTTTCAGAATTCTTATAGTTTCATGCCTTAGGTTTAAGCCTGTTATCCACTGTGAGTTGATTTTTGTGAGAAGTAAGAGGTGCAGATCCTGTTCCAGTCTTCAACGTGTGGCTATCCAATTTTTCCAGCACCATTTATTGAATAAGGATTCTTTTCCCTGGTGAATATTTTTGTCTGCTTTGTCAAAGATTAGATGGCTATATGAGGATGGTTTTATATCTGGGTTCTCTGTTCTGTTCTATTGGTCTATGTCTCTGTTCTTGTGCCAATACTATGCTGTTTTAGTTTCTATAGCCTTGTAATATAGCTTGAAGTCTGGTAAATTGATGCCTCCTAATTTGTTATTTTTGCTTAAGATTGCTTTTGCTATACAGGGTCTTCTTTGGTTCCATACAAAGCATAGAATTATTTTTTCTGTATCTGTGAAAAATGATGTTGATATTTTAATAGGGATTGCATTGAATCTGTAGATCACTTTGGGTAGTATAGACATTTTAACAATATTGATTCTGCCAATCCATGAGCATGGGATGGTTTTCCACCTGTTTACGTTTTCTGCTATTTCCTTCTTCAGTGTTTTATAGTTCTCCCTGTAGAGGTTTTTCACCCCCTTAGTTAAATACATTCCTAGTATTTTATTTTCTTTGTTGCTATTGTGAAGGGCATTGAGTCTTTGATTTGATTCTCAGTTTGACTGTTTTTGTTGTATAGGAATACTACTGATTTCTGCACATTGATTTTGTAACCTGAGACTTTGCTGAATTTGTTTATCAAATCAAGTAGTCTCATGGCAGAATCTTTGGGGTTTTCTAGATATAAGATCATATCATCAGCAAAGAGTGGTAGTTTGACCTCTTCTGCCACCATTTGGATGCTCTTGATTTCCTTCTCTTGTCTGAATGCTTTGGCTAAGACTTCCAGCACTATGTTGAATAGAAGCAGTGATAGAGAGCAACCTTGTCTCGTTCCAGTTTTGAGAGGGAATGCTTTCAGTTTTTCCCCCGTTCAGTATGATGTTGGCTGTGGGTTTGTTGTATATGGCCTGTATCATTTTTAGTTAAGTCCCATCTATGCCTATTTTGTTAAGCATTCTTATCTTAAAAGGGTGCTGAATTTTATTGAATGCTTTTTCTGAGTCTATTGAGAGGATCATATGATTTTTATTTTTACTTCCATTTATGTGTTGAATTATATTTATAGATTTGCATATGTTGAACCATCCCTGCATCTCTGGGATGAAACCTATTTAGTCATGATGAATTATTTTTTTTAATAAGCACCTGAATTTGGTTTTCTAGGATTTTGTTGAGAATTTTTGCATCTATATTCATAAGGGATATTGGTCTGTAGTTTTCTTTTTTTGTTGCATCCTTTCCTAGTTTTGGTATCAGGGTGATGTTGGCTTAATAAAATGTTTTAGGGAGGATTCCTTCCTTCTTGATGTTTTGTAATAATTTCTGCAGGAGAGGTACCAGTTCTTCTTTGTAGTTCTGGTAAAATTGGGTGTAAAACTATCTGCTCTGGGATTTTTCTGTTTAGGAAGTTTTTTTATTGCTGCTTCAATTTTGGTACTTGGTATTGGTCTGTTCAGGAATTCTATTTCTTCCTGATTAAGCCTAGGGAGGCTGTGCATTTCTAAGAATTTGTCCGTTTCCTCCACATTTTCAAGTGTATATGCATAGAGGTTTTTATAGTATTCATTGATGATATTTTGTGTTTCTATGACATCAGTTATAATTTCTCCTTTTTTATTCCTGATTGAGCTTTTTAGAGTCCTTTCTTTTCCGCTTCTCATTAATTTAGCAAGAGGCTTGTCAACTTTTTTTTATTTTTTCAAAGCACCAACTTTGTGTTTTATTAATCCTCTGTATAGTTTTTTGTTATTGATTTCATTCAGTTCTGCTCTGATCTTTGTTATTTCTTTTCTTATGCTGAGTTTGAGGTTGACTTGCTCATCCCTTTCCAGTTCTTTGAGATGATTCATTAGACTGTTAATTTGTGATCTTTCTGTCTTTTGGATGAAGGTGTTTATGGATATAAATTTTCCTCTCAGGATGGCTTTAGCTGTGTCCCACAGATTTTGATACCTTGTGTCTCCTTTATCATTTAGTTCAAAGAATCTTTAGATTTCTATCTTAATTTCCTCATTAAGGGGAAATTAATTTAATTTCCTCATTCAGCAGAAGGTTATTTAGTTTCCATGACTTTGTGTAGAGATGAGAGTTTCAGCTGGAGTTGATTTCTACTTTTATTCCACTTTAGTTTGAGAAAATGCATGGTACAATTTCTATTTTTTTGAATTTGTTGAGACTTGCTTTGTTGCCTAGGATAGGATCAGTCTTAGAGAATCTCCCATGAGCTGATGAGAAAAATGCATATTCAGTGGTTTTGGGGTAGAATGTTATATAACTGTCAGTCAGGCCTATTTGTTCTGGAGTTCTGTTTAAGTCCATTGTTTCTTTGTTTATTTTCTGTTTGAAGGATCTGTCCTGTTCTGTCAGTCACGAATTGAAATCTAGGTGGGCAAATATTATTCTTTTCAGACCTGGAAATAATCTTCTGTGGGTTTTGGCTCCTCCCTCTGGGTTTGTGGCCCTACCTCAAGGTCACCCTTACTTTTTCAGGAAAAGTGTTTAATAGTATGTGCTTCAGCTGAGTAGTTTTATCAGTCTGTTTTCTGTCTGTAGAATTTTGGGAGTCAGCAGCCTTCTTCTTTTTTTTCTCTTTCTCTGTCTCTTTTAGTCCAAATGGGTTCTGCTGGTATAAAATTCTTAAGAATCTTGTGGTCTTTTGTATATGTTCTGGGATTTACTCCATTAGAGAAGAGACTTCCCACGGGTCTTTTCTAAATAATCGCATCCCTATTTTTGGCTTTTGCTTACATGTCTGGGGGATCTATGAGTCATATCATAATCTTTTCAGAACCTTTTGTGTGACTAAATACTCCAAAAGTTTAATAGGGTCCAACCTTTTGACCCTTCCAAGGCACTAGCAACATATATTCTACACATACTAATTCTTATTTGAGGTATGATTTTATATACAATAAAAATTAATAATTTTTAGGTGAACAGTTTAATGGATTTTAACATATGTATGCACCTTGTAACTGTCACCCAAATCAACAATAGAACATTTTTATTCTCCCCAGATTCCTTCATGCCTTTTTAGTCAATACCCTTAGCAACTCCCCAGAGGTAATAATTATTCTGATCTTTATCACTATAGATTAGGTTGACCAGTTCTTAAACTCCACATAAATGGAATTAACTATATATACTCTTTTGTGTTTGGCTTCTTTGGCTCAAAGTAGCATTTTTGACTCTCTTCCATGTGTGTGTCTGTGTGTGTGCACACATGCATCCTTTTTAACTGCCAAGTAATATTCCATTGCCTATATTTTGAAGGTGGAGACAACAAGAGTTTCTAATGGATTGCATGTAGGATGTGAGAAAAAGAAAAGAATTAAAGATGATGCTAAGGTTTTTGGCCTGAATAACTAGAAGTGGTCATTAATTGAGATGGAGAAGACGACAAGAGAAACAGATTGTGGGGGAGAAGGAAAGGTTAAAATATAAGCCCCTTAATTTTAGACATGTAAATCTTGGGATGCAAATTAGAATCCAAAAGGAAATATTGAGTAAATAGTTAGATATATGAGTGTAAAGTTTAGGAGAGTCGTCCAAACTAAATTTGAGCACTGTCAGCATTTTGATAGTATTTAAAGTCATGACAATTGAAATGATCAGCATTTAAAGATAAGTCTGAAGATAGAGCCCTGCAACACCACAAGTAAGTGTTAAGAGATTGGGATGTTGAGGAGGAACCAGCAAAGCAGACTGGGAAGGAGCAACTGGTGAAGAAGGAGGAAAACCAGTAGCATATGCTCTACTGGAAGCCATCTTAAAATTCCCTGTAACATTCTGATCATGCTAAATAATTGTTTTACTTTAACAGGAAAATAATTTTTTTGGTTCTTAAAAAGTTTATGAACAGCTGCATTAATATTTTTCAGGAATACAAGTAGTGAACTGGTGGCTTTTATAAAAGTGGTCAACAGAGTGCATCACTAGTAATTTTGAAATGACCAAGGATCTATTAATCAATATTCTTTTATGGTCACTGCTTACTTTGGACATATATTTGATGTTTTGGGCTTTGTTAGTTCCTGAAACTGAGCCTCTCTCAAAAGAAAATTGGCTATGGTGAGCTTCACAGGAAATAGATTATAAAACTAAAGACCCAAGAAAAATATCTCAAATTTATACAGCATCAAATTGAGGTTTTTAAAAAGTCTTGTAATTCCACACAAACCATCAGGCCACATGTGTAGACATCCCTCAACTTTTAGGGAGAGGAAGGAGTTTCTCTTTACATCTCACCTAAATTCCTTGTTAGGCTTTAACAGGAATTAGCACAAAAGATGCACTTGGATAAGCCAGAGCTAGGCTAATTTTCATCCAAATATCCACTATCAGTGTTACCCCAGTTGTTCTGAGTTTCTTCCAAGTAGTGATTGTCAGCTCTGCACATGTCCTGCATTTGTTTGCTGGCTTTAGGTTTCCAATGAGAAAAAATGACTCCTGGAACTAGATAGCTACCATGAAATTTATTTTTGAGGTGACTGTAAGCAAATTGCAGCCATAGAACCCTATATTATGATATGTTTATGCAACTTCTGATGCTAATGATGAGAATACAATGTGTGCTAGTCTGATAGCATGAAACTTGAAATATCCCATAAGTAGAAAATAATACACCGTGTCATACTCTCCATCTTAAGCATTTTTCAAATTTCCCAGAGCTATTTAATACAATGGTGCTATGTGACCCTCGTGCCTTCAGAGAGGAAATTATATAGAAAATGACCCTCAGCAGACTGACTGATGAGTTGTTAATGATGGCAGTGTAACTTGTTCTAATGGAAGATTTGTCAGCAGCATTTCAGATGGCTAATCACGTGGTGTTGAGGTCTTAGTTACAGTTCCTGGTTAGGCTGGTTGGCAAATATTTGTTATTTTAAACTGACTTTTGGAAGTAGGTCAAAGAGGGCATTAAATTCCCTGGAAGAGTTTTTTCTCCTATTTTTAAATATGTTTGGAACCTACGTTTTATTTATTGAGGAGAATGAAGCTGTGGCCAAATAAACAGAGGTCTGAATAATAAACTGAGAGCATCAAATTTGGGTATGATTAGCCAGTAGGTGTCTTATTGTTTTCTATCTTTTCCCTTAGTGTGTGTGTGTGTTTCCTGAAGAGGAGCTCTAGAGATGTGGTACTTTCTTTCATGCAAATGTTAAACATCAAATAAGGAACTAACAAAAATATGTTTTTCTACTCAAAAGATGTGGGAACTCAAAATACATTGAAAAAGAAAAGCTACTGTGTATGCTGATTAGATTAATTGGCATTACAGTACAGGCCATTAAATATGAAATGTCCAATTTCGAATCAAAAGTTTAGTTTATTATATCTCAAACAAGAAGCAGTACAATTAATCAAAGTATGCCCCTAAACTATCGACACGGTTTTGCCATCGTAACAGTAGTTTGTTTATGCCAGCAGTGAAGAAACCTGGAGACCAAGTGGCGATGAAATTGCCAAAGGTGTTTTCCACAGCTTGTTGACAGTTGAATATTTTTCCTTACAAGAAGTGGTCCAAAGCCTGGAAGAAGCGGTAGTCAGTTAGTTAGTGCAAGTTCTGTTGATTACGGTGGATGACAAGAGAGTTTCCAAGTCCAGCTTCTGTAGTTTGAGCAGCATTGCTTTTTGTGACATGTGGTCTTGCAAGAGGATTGGCCTGTCTCTGTTGACCAATCTTGGTGCTTAATCACAAGCATCCTCATGATTTCCTCCAACTTGTTGCAGTAGACATCTGCTGTAATTGATTGACCAGGTTTCATGAAGCTGTGGTGGATAATACCAGCGCTGGACCACCAAACAGGCACCGTTAGTTTTTATTGATGAATATGGAGTTTTGGATTGTGTTTTGGCACTTCATCTTTATCAAACCATTTTGCTGAATGCTTGCAATTGTCAAAAAGAATCCATTTTTAATCACACATAACAATATGGTGTAGAAATGGTTCACCTTTAGGTCATGATAGCAAAGGAAGGCAAACTTTGAGACAACTTCTCTTCTGACGCTTGTTTAGTTCATAGGAAACTCATCTATCCAGCTTCTTCACCTTGCCCATTTGTTTTGAATGTTCCAATATTGTTGGAATAGTAATGTCAAACCTTGCTGCTAATTCACACATAGTTGAGACGGATTTGCTTCCACTACAGCTTTCAGCTCATCATATCCACTTTGGTCTCGGGTCGCCCACGTGGCTCATTTTGAAGATTAAAATCACCAGAATGGACCTTCTCAAACCATCAATGTATGGTGCATTCATTAGTCACATCCTTCCCAAATGCTTCATTGATATTTCAAGCTGTCTGGGCTACATTGGTTCCATGACAGAACTTATATTTGAAAAAACATGAATTTTTTACTTATCCATGGTTTCATAAAAATTGCTTAAAAAAACTTGAAAGATAATCACAAACCAAAACATGCTTTTGAGAGACTGAAGATGTATCTTCCCAATAAAAATAAAACAAGAAATGCCAAAGTGAAATGTCAGAGATATCAACTGTCAAACTTAGTACTTAAGGAAATCGGACATTTCATACTTAACATCATTAATCAATTTTTTTGTCAATTTGTTTATTAATTAATTCATCTATTATATTCTGAGTTCCAAGTTACCAGTTTATAGACTTTTGGAACCCAAAACTGTGGTAAGCTCAAGGTTACCTGAGAACATTTGTTTACTTTTGCTTATTTACCTATTATAAGCTCTTTGAAAATGATGTAATAGGAATTTTTATTTAATGAGACCACTTAGTTTTAAATTGCACTTCTATAATACAAAGGCTGTAGTTTTTGGTGTGTAAAATTGACATGAAATCCACAAGAGGTTGGCCAGTAGTTTTGTAGTAATTGAAGGTGTAGGAATTAGCTCTCTCTACTTTCTCCTACAGGTAACTTATATTTTAAAACTTAATATTAGATATTTAAAATGTAATGATATGTTTTCATCTTATGTCTATTCCAGAATTTCTCTTAATTTTTATGCTGAAAATACAACACTGTTTAAAATTAAGATGGTACTGTGATCCTGACTGATTTTGCAGGCTATGTTTCCAAGGCTTTGGTATCACAGCAACTATAATAGCAATAACAACTTCATATTTTACTGCAAAGTATTAAATTTTGCTGTAACGTATAAAAAGGACCTTATAATAGATACAGCATATGCATATTTCTATTAACGTTCATTCAGCCTTTACTATATTACACTTTCAAAATTTATTTTTTGGCTGATTTAATTCTATCAAGAGGAAAGCACTGCTGATACTCTCTTCCCACTTCTGGATTCTCTCACATTTTTTACTTAAGAGAAGCTTATACATTGAAACTATGGTCCATTGTTTTCGTCCTTACTTAGTCTATTATGTAAATTAGAACATGGTGACCTGGGTTTGAATCTTAGGTTTGACATTTATAATAACAAAAGTGATGTTCAAAATACTTAATAATCTGGAATTCATGGTAACCAGCTAGTGTGTCCTGAAGCTCTTCCGCTAGTCAAGTGTTAACCTTTTAGTTATTGGATCTTGGAGAGGTCTATGGCTGCCAGAGGAGAAGCTGGAGAAGTGGTACCTGGGATGCTTTGGCAATGAGTATATACCAGCTGTATGGAAGTATTTTAACATTTTAACATCTCGTAAGAATACACCATTATATACCCACTGAATATTAGCTCTGTCTATGAATTCAATTTCACTTTTCTCATTCTCATCTGTATAATGAGTAAAAATAATACTTATATAGGCTCTGTCTGCCTCATAGAGTTTTTGTGAGTGAGACTCAAATAAAAGTTTGTGAAACAGTAACACAAAAGCTTTATTAGGCATCATTGTGGTTTGTCATCATTATATCATATAATTGTCACAAAAACCTTTTAAGGTAAGTATTATTATTATTCTCATTGTAACAACCGTATGAGCCAACATACATACACTATGTATTTTACAGAAGGAGAAAGTAAACTCAACGAGATAAAGTAATTTGCCTGTAATCACATAGCTATTTAGTTCCCGAGTAGAGATAGGATTCAAACACAAATCTTCCCTTAAAATATGAATGTAAAAACTTAATATATAATAGTAAAAACCAGTTACATTTGTTACATACCTTATATGCAGTTGTGCAGAACTTGTGTATATACAGTTCAGACCTTAAATTATTTTAATCCTTTTTCAGATGGCTATTAATAGTGTTACACTCTATTCCCTTGGCCAAAACTTGGCAAAGGGAAATAAGAAAACCCGAGAGGTAAAAGAACAATTAAAACTATTTTAAGTTGAGAAACTGTGTTCAGACTTTTAGTTTAGTTTGGAGCTTAGTGTTATATTGGCAAGAAATTCTGTCTCTTAAAATGAGGTTTTCAATTTCTTTATTAATAAACACACCATTAGACTTTGTATTGCCTAAGTGGGAGATATGGTCAAAATGTTCAAACATTATACTTAACAGGGAAACCTTAGAAGTCTTCCCTTTAAGGTCAGTAGCACACAAGGATGCCTGCTATGACCACTTCTGTTTGACAAAGGACTAGATGTCCTGGCCAGTGAAATATGAGAAGTTAAAGAAATGAGGGAAAAAACTATAAGGGAAGAGACAAACTGTCAGTATGTGCTGATGATTTGATTATTTACATAGAAAACCCGAGAGAAGCAACAAATGAACAATTAAAGCTAAAAGAGAGATCATCATGCTTGCTGAACACAAATCAATAAGTAAAAATCAGTAGAATTATTTTACACCAATAGCCAATTAAAAAATGTAGTAGAGAATAATATGCTATTTACAATAAGAAAAAAATCCCAATCCATAAAGTATCTAGGAACTGACCTAAAAATGCAAAAGTTATTGTTGAGGACATTTTAAAATATTGTTAAAGGACATAAAAGAAGACCTGACTAGGTAGAGAGAAACACCATGCTTATGGAGGGAAGATTTCACATTATAAACATGTAAATTTTTCCTACATGAAAATGTAACTTTAATGTAACTAAAATAAAAAATCCAACAGAAGCAAACTGGGCATACACAAATCCACAAATAGGTAAAATAGTTCTTATATAGGCTCTGTCTGTTTTTTGTGAGACTCAAATAAAAGTTTGTGAAACAGTAACACAAAAGCTTTATTAGGCATCATTGTGGTTTGTCATCATTATATCATATAATTGTCACAAAAACATTTTAAGGTAAGTATTATTATTATTCTCATTATAACAACCGTATGAGCCAACATGCATACACTATGTATTTTACGGAAGGAGAAAGTAAACTCAATGAGATAAAGTAATTTGCCTGTAATCACATAGCTATTTAGTTCCCGAGTAGAGATAGGATTCAAACACAAAGAGTGACGTGGAGAAATATCTTAGCAGATATTAAGATATAAGCTGTAGTAATTCTGTGTGATACTGATACTAAAAATGTCAACTAGAAAAGAATAGGATCTAAAATAAATCCATTTGTATTTGGAACCTTGGTGAATTGTTGGTAGATCATTGAGGAAATGATACATTATTTAATAAACATTATTGTGAACATTGGCAAAATATTTAGAGGAAAAATAAGCCCCAAACTCATACCACATACAAAAATAATCCCTCACTTTATTTATAAAAATAAAGGACAAAACTACAAAGCTACTATAAAAAATGAGAGAATATCTTAGTAACAATAGGGTGGGGAAAGATTTCTTAAATAAGATGGAAAAAAACACAGAGCATAAAGAAAAGAATTGGTGGAATTGATGACATCAAAATTAAGGGTATCTGTTATTTATAGACATTATAGACAGACTGGGAGAAGATATTTGGGATGTGAACAATTAATAAAGAATTAAGGCCGGGCGTGGTGGCTCACACCTGTAATCCTAGCACTCTGGGAGGCCGAGGTGGGAGGATCACTCAAGGTCAAGAGTTCGAAACCAGCCTGAGCAAGAGTGAGACCTTGTCTCTACTAAAAAGAGAAATAAATTAATTGGCCAACTAAAAATATATAGAAAAAATTAGCCGGGCATGGCGGCGCATGCCTGTAGTCCCAGCTACTTGGGAGGCTGAGGCAGAAGGATTGCTTGAGCCCAGAAGTTTGAGGTTGCTGTGAGCTAGGCTGACACCACAGCAGTCTAGCTCGGGCAACAGAGTCAGACTCTGTCTCAAAAAAAAAAAAAAAAAAAACAAAAAAAACAAAAGAGAAAAAATATAAGGATATCCTACAAATCAACAATGAAAAACCCAAGTAATCCAACAGAAGAATGAACAAAGAATATAGAGACAATTCAAAGAAGGGGAAAACAAAAACAACTAAAAAGCATATGAAAAGTAGCTTAACTCAGATAATTGCAAATTAAAACTTTACACATAAGAATGGCAACAATCAAAAAGTTGGATAATATCAAGTATTGTGAAGGTTATGGGAGTCAGGAACTCTTCATCAGTGCTGGACAGAGTATAAACTGGTGCAGCTATTCTGGGGACCAGTTTGGGAGTATTTAGGAAAACTGCATATGCACAAACCCATTGATCCAGCAATTCTGTGGCTGGACATATGCCCCAGAGGAAATATTGAACAGGGGAAAGAAGACATGAGTGAGACTATCCCTTTCAATATTGTCTGTTATAGCATTTTCTAAACTTGTTGAATACCGACGTCTTTTACTCTTGGAGCATCCCATTGGACTGGTACTCTATGGCGCACCTGTTGGAAAACAGTGATTTAAGAGAATAGTTCTCAAATTTAAGGACAGGGTTGGTTAAGATATCAATGAGTACAAGTGCTTTCCTGCCTTGCTATCAAGTAAGAGCAGCTTATTGGCATGCTATGACCTATTGAGTATGAAATACTGCCCTCAATAAAGTACTCTAGAGTTGTGCTGCATTCAAACCATATCAAGTGTAAGTTTTCTTAGTTTGAGAGTTGCTAGTTATATATGCCATCTCTCCGATTATATAAGGATCTTATTTAGTTGGCAGAGAGTGAAGGGATCATTCACTTTTGAAAGGTATAGCAATTTTTGGGATAACCGTGCTTTGCAAAAATACCTACCAAAATCAGAATTTTTAAAAATAGAAACGGAGTGTTTGTGGAAGCATTTTTAAATATGCCATGTAACATTGTGTTAAGCAGGATCTTAGTTAATATACCTATACAAATTAAGATTATACACCAAATAGATATGGGCAATATGTCTGGAAATGAGATTACCAATGATGTTTACTTTTTTCTTTATACTTTTCTGTATCATATCATTATTTTATAATTGGTATTTACTAATTTTTAATCAGAAACACAATAAAACTATTTTCCTTTTGAAAATAAATTGAATATGAATTTCTCTATCAATGTCAAGAATTTAGAAAATAGTAACTGTTTTATTTTCAATCTCCATATAAGTTGAGAAATGCCTTACACTTTTAATTTTTTTTTCTGTCTTCTACTTTTGAGTTTCTGTCAAGTATCTGGCGTTTTAGATCCATAATATTATTAATACATTTTGTTAGCATTGTATATCCTTGTCTTTTAAAACTTTTTTTTTTTTTTTACATTTTAACAGTTTTACTGTAAAATTAGTTACAAATAGGCAATACATTATGTTTCACTACATTAATTGCTGTTTTCGGATCTATTGCTATGTAGCAGAGCACCCCAAAATTTACCAGCTTTATAAAACACCAACTGTATTCTCTTTCATAGTTTTTTGAATTGACTGGACTCATTTGAGTGGTTCTTACTTGGAGTATCTTATGTATTTACAGTTCAGTAGAGATTAAGGCTGGAGTCATTTGAAGGCTTAACCGGGCTAGATATCTGAAGTGCTTCATGCTCCTCTATGCAGCCTCAGAGCTCTCCAGTGGAACCACCTGCCCTTCTTAAATGTAACTCAGAGCTCTAAGAGAAGAAACAGAAGCTGCCTGGTCAGTTAAGGGCTATGTCTGGTACTAGCGTAGTTTTATGTTTGTAGTACTCTATTGGCCAAAGCAGTCACAGGTGCAACGCTGATTCAAAAGGGTGGAGAAGTAGACTCTTCATGGGGGAATGGCAAGGCCACATGGCTGAAGAGCTAGTGGGAAGGGAGGTAATATTTCAGCCACATTTGGAAACCTGTCACAGTTGTCCACTCATTTTTTTGTTATGCTTTTTCTGTCCATTGGTTCAAAGCTCAGGTGGGGTACTTCTTATAGTAATTCAGAAGTGACATACTTTCTGAATCTTTAGCAGATCATTTTGCCCTTAGATGTGAATGATAATTTGAATGAACACAGAATCCCTGGATTATAATCTCTGTTCTTAAAAGCATTTAGTTTTGTAGAAGACACTATTTTGAACATTTTCCTCTTTGTGTATTATCTGCTCTCTTCCCACCCTGCTCACCTCATTCTCTCTTCTAGTTTAGATGTATGTAGTTTTTTTCCTAACGCCTTCAAATTGAGCAATTTCATCAGTAAATGTCTAGATTTGTTTCTTTCTGCATGAATTTGGCCCAGTACTCATTGATTTATTTGAGCTAAAGAAACACGAGTTCTCAGCCAAAAGGAAAACTTATCCTATAATTTTTGATAATTATTGCTTTATCTTTATGTCCTCTGTTTCTATGTGGAGCTTCTACTATAAGTAAATTGTATTTCTTGGGTTTGTTCTTCCTATCTCTTATTTTTTGCATCTTTTTTTCCAACAAATACATGGATTCAATTTTTTATAGTAACCTATTATAAAATTTAATGCATCTATGGTGGTAGAGATTTTGATATAAAATAATTTTTATGTGCTTTAGGTAATTCTTCTTTCGTAGTTTCAGTGTATTTTCAATTCTTACATGGAATACAGATAAAAGATTCTGTAATTGTTTTTTCCCATTTCTTTCAGTAAGTTTGCTGGAAGGGGAATTTTTATCTGGTGCTTCAGATTGATCTCTATTCCCCCATTAAAAATACTAAGTCTTTTCATAAATTGACTGACTTTTCTCTTTTTGTGAATTCTCCCATCGGGGATGTAGTAGTTTATGAATATTTAGCATTTGGAGTTATAAATTTTATGGATTATGTGGGTTGTCATTCAAGTCTTTCAGATCCAAACAACAGAAGAATACAACACTTATTTGTATTCTTTGCTAGTTCAGAGGCTCATGGGCCAAGGGAAGTGGCTCTTTCTTTCCTTAAGATCTCAGCTCAGATACTTTCTTTTCAAGAGGCTTTCTTTGACTTTTATATCTAAACTAACCTACCTCAATTTTTATCTATTTCATGAGCTGGCAAACTGTGGCCCACAGGCTAACTCTGATCCATTGCTTGTTTTTTAAAATAAAGTTTTATTTTAAAAAGCCACATCCATTCATTTATATATTGCCTGTTGTTGCTTTTATGTTACAACAGCAGAGTTGAGTGGTTACAGCAGAGGCCACTTGGCCTGCAAGGCCTAAAATATTCACTATGTGGCTCTTTACAGAAAAAAATTTGCTGACCCCTCCATGTAACCAAAACATTTGTATCCCTATAATATTCTGAAATTAAAAAAATAAATTTATAGTGTGTGCAGGGAAAAAATAAAGAAATTATTTTACAGAAAAAAATTGCTGACCCCTGCTCAATGTCATCATTTATTCTATTTGTTTCCTTTATGCCACACATCACACTTTGTGATTGTCTTATGTATTTCTTTAGTTATTTCTTATTACACCTCCACAAAGATATGAGTTCCATGAGGTCAGGTACTTTGTCTTGTTCATTGCTTCATCGCCACTACCTAACACAGTGTCTGGAATGTAATAGACAATAAATGTTTGCTGAATAAACAAGTGAATTACATAAACTTAAAAATGTTCAGTGAGCTATGATCGTGCCACTGCACTCCAGCCTGGGTGACAGAAGGAAAACCCCATCTCTAAAAAAAATAAATAATTAAAAAAGTTATATTATTCTACTTATTTCACTGGGAGTTTAGGAGCAGGGTGGGTTAAATGTATTTTGGTTAACATATTATTCATTTAATTGTGGTAAGGACACTTAGCACAAGATCTACCCTCTTAATAACATTTTAAGTGCATAATACAGTGTTGTTAGCTATAGGCATAATGTTGTACCGTGGTTTTCTAGAATTTATTCATCTTGCATAATTGAAACTTTATACCTGCTGAACAGTAGTTCCCTGTTTCCCTCTCCTTTCCGCCCTTCGCAGCCACAATTCTACCCTCTACTTCTATAAGTTTGACTATTTTAGATATTAAATACTTCATATAAGTGGAATCATGCAGTGTTTGTTCTATGACTGGCTTATTTCACATCAGTTAACCTGTTAAATTGGAAGGAAAAAACAAGAATATTTAGAGTATGAGCCAAAGAAGAAGATTTAGAAAGGAAGACCGAGGTGGAATCACTTAGAGATATCAGGAAACCAGTAGAGTGGTGTCTAAAAGCCAAGGGCAGGATTTCAAGGGCAGGGAGTGAACAATTTTGTCAAACGTTGTAGAGACAGATCAAATTTTTAAAGACCTGAAAAGTGTCCTCTGAATTTAGCAATAAAGAGAACATTGTGTTATTAGCGAGGGCTGTTTCAGTGGGGCCATTTGGGGCTGTGTCAGTTTCCTAGGGCTACCAAAATAAAGTACTACAAACTCAGTGGCTTAAAACAACAGAAATTTACTCTCTCACACTTATGGAGGCTAAAATTCCAAAACTGAGCTGTCAGGAGGACCACACTCTCTGTGAAAGCTCTAGGGGAGGAGCCCCTTTGCCTCTCTCCTAGTTTTCTGGTGTTCGCTGGCAATCCGTTTGTGATGTTTCTTTTCTTTTAGATACATCACTCCAATCTCTTCCTTCTTTGCCACATAGCATTCTCTTTGTGTGTCTCTGCATCCCTGTATCTACACATGGTCTTATAAGGACACAAGTAATTGAATTTAGAGCCCACTCTTATCCAGTATGACCTCATCTTAACTTCATTACTTTTGCAAAGACACTATTTCCAAATGCGGTCACATTCACAAGTACTAGTGGTTAGGACTTCAACATCTTTTGGTGGGGGCAGGGGACAAAATTCAACCCACAACAGGAGCATAAATCAGACTGCAACAGTTGTCTTAAAGCATTGATTTTCTCTGTAGAGTGAAAAGAATAAGCTGTTGAGAATAACTGAAGAGGGTTTAGTAGAACAGGTTTGGGGTGAATAATGAAGATTTAATAAAAAGTTATTGTGAGGCATGAGAGAGAGCTGAAAACTAAGGGTGTGGGAATGGCATTGAGATTAAAGATGACATTTATTAATACAATGGTCAAGTGAATACATCCTATGGTGCTCTGGGGGATGGAAGAAGGTTCACCAGTCAGGGCATGCATGATTAAACTCAGGCATTATGAGAATAATGAAGGGTCAAAGGGGCTTCACAGCAAAACTTTAGCCATCTTCTGTTGGACCTTTTCTATATGCTAGGTGGACTATATGAATGTGTCAACATGAAATCGTACAGATTTCACTCCCACTGTAAAAGAAGCTAGTTTGGAAAGTTTGACCCTTAAAGAAAGCTCCTGAACACAATGGTCATGTTTGTGGGGAGGTGGGTGGCTACCATTTCTGAACATGTTAAGAAGTCAAGAAATGGCCTAACATTTCAAAGGCTACATCATACTTACCATCTTTAAGAGAAATGGCTATGAATTTAATTGAGCAGCTAACTCACTGCTGCTCTAAGTTTGCTTTTACCTAGTGTTATTAGGGCGGTTGCACAACACAGAGAGAGATGCAACAAGCCTAACTTTGAAAAATTTTTTAACTTAAAGGAGTCTTTATTAGACTAATATTTTGTTTTGGTTTTATCACTGTGGTCAAAAAAGTATATCATCTAGAGACAAAAGGGAACATCTGAATAAGTAGCAATGTAATCATAATGAAATTTGTGTCCCTGGTTTAGTACTTGGCAGTTTTCAAGATACATTCAGAATATACGTTTTCTCATTTAATCTACAAACAGCTTTGTAAGGTAGGTTTTATTATGCTTGCCTAATTGACAGATGAGGACATTGAGGCTCAGAGAGGTTAATGATTTTTCCAGAACATGTAACTAGCAAACATTAGAATTGAGTTTTGATCCCAGAGTCCAGCGAGTGCATTTCGTTGTGTTCATCTTCAGTATGGTGATTACTCACAACAAGTAATTAGTCTGGACAGCTCTACTGTGAAGTAGGCAAGGTTTTCATTTTCCATGAAGGTTCTCCAAGTGTCTGAGGCTTTTTCAAATTATTATTTAAAACTTCAATTTGTGGTTTGTGGTTGTTAGTTCAAGGCAACATACCTAAAATGGAGCCTCTCTTCTCCTGAATTTGCTCAATTTTCTAAAGCCTATAAATCTTAAACTCTTGAAGATTAGACTTGCAGGCACTGTTAAATGAATAAAAATATCACATACACGTTGGCCTCTAGGGGTCACAAATGCAACAGAATCTTGTTTTCTTCTCTTCAGGAGTGTTTTACACAGCCCACAAACCACTATAGTTTTGATGGATGTGTGTGGTCATTGTAATTCTTATGATTCTTATGATTATAAGAATTCTTATGATTATATTACAAGAATAAGGTTGCCTACAAATATGTCAAGAAATGTACCTTCTTAACCAGAATTTTCAGAGTATCCATAACGTTGGATAACAGGAAAAGACTGTTTTTAAGACGTAAGATGTTTTTGGAATCTCTGGGAACAATTTTAAAACATGCAGAAAGAGATACCATATTACTCTGAGAAGACAAGTCATAATTAATAGCTATTGCTTTTAGAAGCTGGTTAATCAATGTATCAGTGGTAAATAAAAACACTTATTTTATAGATTTGGGCAATAAAAGATTTAAAAAATATTTTGTTTATGTATTTGTATATAAAAATTAGTGGAGAAAGTATTGTTACTTTGCTATCTACATGAAATAGTTAAAGCTTATAACTTAGATTGGTTAAAATAATATGAAAACATTTTAAGAAGTAGTAAATTTGGTCAGTAATACTTTGAGTTTTTTAATATTTAGATTTTATGATATTTTCCTAAAAAACCCTCTACCATTTATTGATCATTTATAACCCTCCAGGCATCATGCTAATCACTCTCTAAACATATTATCCCATTTGTTTTCATGATAGCCCTATATAGACTTTTTGTTAAACTTAAAAAATATTTACACATTGAACTTTTTATTTGCTTATTTTTTCTTAGGAATATTTCTGACTTTTTCCCATTATATATTAATCTGAAGACAATAAGTACAGCCATTTCAAATTGTAAGTGACTATTCAAAGTGGAAATACAATCACATATCACTTAACTGTTGGTAAATGTTCTGAGAAATGCATTAGGTGATTTTGTTGTGCGAACACCATAGAGTATACTTACACAAAGCCAGGTGGCGTAGCCTCATACACACCTAGGCTCTATGGCCAGGCAATAAACCTGTACAGGACGTTACTGTACTGAATACTGTAGGAAATTGTAATACAATGGTAAGTACTTGTACATCTAAACATAGAAGGTATGTAGTAAAAATAAGATATAAAAGATTAAAGAGGCCGGGTGCAGTGGCTCACGCCTGTAATCCTAGCACTCTGGGAGGCCGGGGCGGGTGGATCGCTCAAGGTCAGGAGTTCGAAACCAGCCTGAGCAGGAGCGAGACCCCGTCTCTACTATAAATAGAAAGAAATAAATTGGCCAACTGAAAAAAAATATAGAAAAAATTAGCCGGGCATGGTGGCACATGCCTGTAGTCCCAGCTACTCGGGAGGCGGAGGCAGAAGAATTGCTTGAGCCCAGGAGTTTGAGGTTGCTGTGAGCTAGGCTGATGCCACGGCACTCACTCTAGCCCGGGCAACAGAGTGAGACTCTGTCTCAAAAAAAAAAAAAAAAAGATTAAAGAATGGTACACGTGTATAGGGCACTTGCCATGAATGGAGCTTGCAGGAGTAGAAGTTGCTGTGAGTGAGTCAGTGAGTGAGTGGTGAGTGAATGTGAAGGCCTAGGGCATTACTGTACGCTACTGTAGACTTCATAAACACTACACCCTTAGCCTACACTAAATTTATAAAACAAATTTTTCTTTCTTCAATAATAAATTAACTTTAGCTTACTATATATTTTTTATTTTGTAAACTTCTTAACTTTTTAAAAACTTTTTGTGTCTTTCACAATAAAATTAGCTTAAAACACATTGTACAGCTGTACAAAAATATTTTTTCTTTATATCCTTATTATATAAGCTTTTTCCTATTTTTAAAATTTTTAACTTTTTTTTTTACTTTTTAAGCTTTTTTGTTAAAAACTAAGACATAAACACACATTAACTTAGACCTATACAGGGTCAGGATCATCAGTATCACTGTCTTCCACCACCACATCTTGTCCCACTGGAAGGTCTTCAAAGGCAGTGTGTTACTCTGTTTTGCATTGCTATAAAGGAATACCCAAGGCTGGGTGATTTATAAAGAAAAGAGGTTAATTTGGCTCAGAGTTCTGCAGGCTGTACAAGAAGCATGGCACTTGATATCTGCTTCTGGTGAGGGTCTCAGGAACCTCTTAATCATGGCTAACGGTGAAGGGGAAGCAGGCATGACACATGGCAAGAGGGGAGAAAGAGAGAGCGGGGGGGGGGGGTGCCCAGGATCTTTAAAACAACCAGCACTCCTGTGAACTAATAAATCAAGAATTCACTCGTTACTATAGGGAGGGCACCAAGCCATGCATGAAGGATCTGCCACCCTGACGCAAACACCTTCCAGTAGGATCCACCTCCCACACTGGAGGTCAAATTTCAATGTGAGATTTAGAAGAGACAAACATCTAAACTATATCGTATCAGGCAATAACAATAACAGGCATGGAGCTGTCATTTCCCATGATATCAATGCTTTCTTCTGGAATGTCTCCTGAAGGACCTGCCTGAGACAGTTTTACAGTTAACTTTTTTTTATATAAATAGAAGTACAGTCTAAAATAATGATAAAAATATAATATATTAAATACATACACAAATAAAATAGTTATTTAGTGTTATAAAGTATTAATATTATGTGCTATTATTGTACATGCTATACTTTTATATAACTGGCAGAGGAGTAGGTTTGTTTACACCAACGTTAGCCCAAACCTGCGTAATGCACTGTGCTACAATGTTACAAATGCTATGATGTTACTAGGTGATAGGGATATTTCAGCTCTATTATAATCTTATGGGACTACCATTGTATATGCCTGTGGTCCTCAACGCCTGGGCTGTAGACCAGTACTGGTCTGTAGCCTGTTAGAAACTGGGCCTCACAGCAGGAGGTGAGCAGCAGGCAAGTAAGTGAAGCTTCATCTGTATTTACAGCTGCTCTCCATTGCTGGCATCACTGCATAAGCTCTGCCTCCTGTTAGATCATCAGCAGCATTAGATTCTCACAGGAGCATGAACCCTACTGTTAACTGTGCATGCGGGGGATCTAGGTTGCATGCTCCTTATGAGAGTCTAATGCCTGATGATCTGAGGTGGAGCTGAGGCAGTGAGGTTAGCACTGAGGAGCAGCTGCAAATACAGATTATCATTAGCAGAGAGGTTTGCCTGCACAATAAAAGTAAAGTGCTTGAATCATCCCCAAACCATCCTCCCCACCTGGTCCGTGGAAAAATTGTCTTCCGTGAAACCAGTCCCTGGTGCCAAAAAGGTTGGGGACCCCTGGTATATGCAGTCCTTTGTTGACTGAGATGTTGTTATGCAGTGCATGACTGTATTTAAAATGAAAATATCTGTCAATCAAGTACATATGTACACATTGAGAGATACTTAAAAAGAGGAAAAGAATTCTAGGTCAACATAGGCAGTTAATAAAACATACTGCTATTATTGCTATGTTTTATCCTGATTTTTGCTGAATTTGTCTTGCCTGGAGATTATATCATAAAATCATGTCTCAATATATTGCCAATCAGGAAACTCTTGAAAATTACCCAATATATCATTTCTGTAGAAGGAAAGTTAATATTATATGAGATGTACAGATATCATCAGGAGAACTGTCCTGAATTTTGATTCTGGTAAGTAGGTTTGAAGAACTGAAAACAATGTACAGTTAAAATCAGAGCATAGGACATAGAGTGTGGACTAATCATCACTGGAGACTTGAAAGGGTTGGAAGGTGGGCGGGGGCTCAGGGATGAAAAATTACTTAATGGGTACAATGTACACTATTTGGGTGATGGTTACACTAAAAGCCCAAACTTTGCCACTACGCGATATATCCATGTGACCAAACTGCGCTTGTACCCCTTAAGTTTATACAAACAAAAAAAGAATAAAATCAGAGTGTAAATACCAAGAGATGAAATAGAGCAGAACCACCATATTGATGGTTTTACACCAAATCTAAAATGAAGGCAGATTTGTATTAATCTAGCACCTTTGTTTTGTTTTATTTGGTTTTAAAGAGTAGGTTGTCCCTAAAAGACAGTATGTTTTTGATAAGTGTTGCAAGATGTCTGATGTAGCTTCAGTGTTTGAACTAAGACCAGGCCAGGCGATTTTGATTTTTTAATAAAAAAATTGGCCTGATTTGCAAAATGCAGTTAAAACCTCTGAAAAGGAGGACTAAATCTTGCCAAATCTAATATCATAAATACCCAATGACATTATCTACCTTTGTTTTTCTTTTCTTTTTTTTCTTTCTTTCATTTTTTTCCCTGCATACTAATTTAAGAAAACAAGCTTGAAAAATAGAGTAAAACCTGAATTTAGACCACATTTAATTGCTTATGGGTAGATAACTTCTCTTACATTTAGACGAATTTTTATATAATCTACACTTATCTCAGACTCAACATACTCTAATAAAATTTATTTTCTTTTTCAAAACTATCATTTGCTGGTCACCTCTAGTTGCATTAAGAACACTATCACTTGCTGTGTTCCTCATCTTGGCTGTTTTTGAGTCATTGTTTTGATCATAGAATATTGTCAAATCTACATCTAAAATAATTATGAGTCTGTCTCTTTAGTTTCCAGTACCAGGCTCACCATCTCCCAGTCTTTTCCCTGCAGTGTATGATCAGCCATGTTGGATAGTACATGCACTTTTGTGATTTTGGGCCTCAAATATAAAATTCTGCAGTAGATTTTTAAAGTATATTCTTTTAATTATTCCCTAGAATCTCAGTTTAGATTAATTAAAGAATTCAGCTTTTCCTTGTGGTGACCTGGGATATCTTCTCTAATCTTTGTTTCCTGAGCAAATATTCCTGAGGAATAGTAGGTGTGTTGGAACATGGTGGGTGCTTCATGAATGTTTGTTGAATGAATGAATAAGCCACTGCAAGAGTGTCAACTTATGTGCCAAAATGGTTTCACACAAAGTGGTTTCAACTATGAAGTAGCTCCAAGAAACAAAGTGTAAAAATAATTTTTTTAAATTAATAGCTATGAGGGATGATTCTAGCTTCAATAGCTATACCTTTGTAGGAAGTCTAAGATTTGAAGAGAAATATTAGTGAAGACCAGGTTTTTCTAACACCCAGAGAGGGTCATTTATCAGATAATTTTTTCTTAATATGGTAGGAAAAAAAGCCAATTCCACCGCTCCCTCAAAAAAAAATCTATAGGAAGAATGATTAGCCAGCTGTCCACCAGAGATTTGTGTTCTACCCTCCACCGTGTGGAGTTATTTCAAGGAAGCAGCTGCCCAGCTAGCCCTCCCAGTTGTAGGTGGTACTATGTCACCAGTTCTCACCAGTGGGTAGGAGAACAAGACCCACGTCATGTCTGAACAAAGGTTGAGGAGTGGTATGCCTTTTCAATTCTGTCTTTCCTGATCTACCAGTTGACATCAGAGGACTCCAGGGCCCCCAACAAGTGGCAGGCAAACAAGGATCTCCTCTTTTTTAAAGGCTGAATAATATTTCATTTCAATGTGTGTGTATGTGTGTGTACACACACACAAGTTTCTTTATCCATTCGTTTGTTGACTGACACTTAGGATGTTTCCATATATTGGCTATTGTGAATAATGCTGCAATGAACATAGAAATACAGATATCTTTCCTAAATAGACTTTTATGGTGTTAGGCCACAGGAATTTTGGAGTATATTTGTTGCAGCGGCTAGTATTTCCCTAACTAATGCATCATCTGATTCCTATGTCCATACATTGATTCTATAATAATACTGCATGTTCCTCACAATCTGGCAATGTGTCTCATAAGTCTTTGTATTCACCATAACACTTAACATAGGGCTAAGCACATTCTTTTCAATTCATAAGCATCTATGTTTATAAAATTGTGAATATCAGATAAAATGATTGAAAGTTGTTTTGAGAAAAACCGTCTTCTATGAAATATCTCTTACTGTCTTCTTAATACATAGAAAAGTGGTTTGAAAGTCATTTTATTTGATTGTTAGTTTTTCTTAAATTAATAGACTTTATTTTCTAGGGCAGTTTTAGGTTTACAGAAAAATTGAGAAGAAAGTACAAAGAATTCCCGTATACACTCTCTCCCCACCCCTTTCACCTATAGTTGTCCCTTAATTAATATCATATATTAGTGTGATATTTGTTGCAAGTGATGAGCTTATATTGATACATTATTAAGTCGAGCCTTACATAAGGTTTCAGTCTTTGCATTGTACATTCTGTGGGTTTTTTTTTTTAATTTTGAGAATGGAAGTGACAGGGATTGGAATGGTTTTTGAGGCCAAGAACTTAAATATATATATATATTTTATTTGTACAAATCTATGAGGTACATGTGAAATTTTGTTATGTGTATATAACGTGCAATGATCAAGTCAGGGTATTTAGGATGTCCCTCACCTGAGTACAATACATTTTTGTTAAGTATAGTCATCCTACTCTATACCACATATTGAATTTATTCCTTATATCTTACTATATGTCTGTACCCTTTGACCCACTTCTTTTCATCCTACATGCTTGCACCACTATGCCCGGCTAACTTTTCTATTTTTAGTAGAGACGGGTCGGTCTCACTCTTGCTCAGGCTGATCTTGAACTCCTGAGCTCAAGCACTCCTCCGGCCTCAGCCTCCCAGAGTGCTAGGATTATAGGTGTAAGCCACCATGCCCAGCTGTATATTATCTTTTTGATGTGCTGATAGATTCAGTTTGCTAGTATTTTGTTGAGGATTTTTGCATCTGTGTTCATCAAGGATATTGGCCTACAGTTTTCTTTTTTTGTTGTGTCCTTGTCTGGTTTTAACATCACAGTAATGCTGACCTCCTAGAATGAATTGGAAAGAATGAGTTTCCTCCTCTCTTATTTTTTGTAATAGTGTCAGGAAGATTGATTCTAGTTCTTCTTGTACATTTGGTAGAACTTGGCTGTGAATCCATTGATGCTGGGCTTTGTCTTTTTAATAATAGTCATTCTGACTAGGGTAAGATGATATCTCAGTGAGGTTTTAATTTGCATTTCTCTGATCATTAGTGATGATGAATATTTCTCACATGCTTATTTTTCTAGTTCATCAGTGTATAATTGTTCATAATAGTCTCTGGTGATCTTTTGTATTTCTGTGGTATCAGTTGTAATGTCTCCTTTTTTATTTCTGATTTTGCTTAATTGAGTCTTCTCTCTCCTTTTATTGGTTAGTTTAGCTACAGTTTATTAATTTGGTTTATCTTTCTGAAGAACCAACTTTTTGTTTCATTGTTTGTATTTTATTTTTAATTCTCTATTTCACTTAGTTCTGCTCTGATCTATATTATTTCTTTTCTTATGCTAATTTGGGGTTTGGTTTGTTCTTTTCTTGTTACTTGAGGTGTACTATTAGATTGTTAATTTGTAACTTTTTAACTTTTTTAAGGTAGACATTTATTGCCATAAAATTCAATCTTAGTACTGCTTTTACTGTATCTCATAGGTTTGGGCATATTGTGTTTCCTTTTTCATTTGTTTAAAGAAATTTTTTAATTTCCATCTTAATTTCTACCCATTGACCCAATGATTATTCAGGAGTACATTGTTTGTTAATAATTTCCACATATTTGTATAATTTCCAAAGTTTCTCTTGGTATTGATTTCTAGCTTATACCATTGTGATATGAGAAGATACTTGGTGTGATTTCAATTTTTTAAAAAAATTAAGACTTGTTTTGTGGCCTAACATGGAATATTAGGATAATATCCTGGATAATATTCCATGTGCTGAGAACAATATATATTCTGCTGTTGTTGGATAGAGTATAGGGAATCCTGCAGTACCTTTGGGTTCAGCCAGTGCAGTTCCACTGCAGTCCTCTTGGTGGACTCTGAGGAGTGTCAGCAGGAGCTCCTGTGATGTGGAGATACAGGGGCTGTGGTTCCCAGGGCAAAATGCAGTCCCTGACAACTGTGCTCCTAAAATGGCATGCTACCACAGCTGGTCAGGTCCCAAGGGGTGTGAGTGACCCAGCACAAGTTCTCTGTCTGATGCAATGCCCTCATGGGGTCTTTAAATCACTGCCTGTGTTAATGTCATGGTTCGTTTGGGCAGAGGAGCTTTCCTATGGTTTGGATCACAGCAGTCTGTGGCAGGAATGTGGATTACTGAAGTCCTATCACCTTTTCCCGGCAACAGCAAGCCCCTCCAGGCTCCTGGCCAATCTTATCTGAGCTAGCCGCTTGCTTCTTTCTTCTTCTGTGCCTCAAATGTTTCCCTGTGAGTTCTCCACTGGACTCCAGTGTTCTCTCCCAGATGTTCTATTTGAGGTATGATTGTCTATTCATAATTTTGGTTTCTTTTTCTGGAGAGGATGGGTGTCTGATGTCTCTAGTCAGCTGTCTTGAACTGGAATTGTATTCTGTGGGTTTTGACAAATGTATAATGACAGGTATCAACCCTTATAGTATCCTACAGCAGAGTTTCACTGTGTTAAATGTCCTCTGTGCTCCATCTGTTCAGACTTTCCTATGCATATCATTTTTAAGCAAAGCTATACTGCATATACTAATTTTGCATCCTGCTTTTTTCAATTAATATTACATAATAAATATTTTTCATGTCAACAAAGCTTTTTACATTTTTGCTTTTATTATTTTTGATTAACACATAATAACCATAGATATTTATGGAATAAAGTGTGATATTTCCATACATGTATACAATGTGTAATGATCAAATCAGAGTAATTGGCATACCCATTACCTCAAGCGTTTATCGTTTCTTTCTAGGGGGAACATTCAAAATATGCTCTTCTAGCTATTTAAAAATATTCAGTAAATTGTTGTTGGTTATAGTCACCTTATAGTACTATAGGACACTAGAACTTATTCCTCCTATCTAGTTGTACTTTTGTATCCATTTACCAAAATTTGGCTATCCACACCTCCCCCTACACTTCCCTGCCTCTAGTAACCACTATTATACTTTCTAATTCTATGAGATCAACTTTTTTAGCTTCCACTTGTAAGTAAGAATATGTGGTATTTATTTTTCAATGCCTAGCATATTTCGCTTAACATCATGTCTTCGAAGCTTATCCATGTTGCTGTGAATAAGAGAATTTCATTCTTTTTAAATGGCTAAATAGCATTTCATTGTGTGTGTGTATATATTTCCTTTCTTGATTCCCTTTCTTTGGATATATATACCCAGTAGTGGGATTGCTAGATCATATGGTCGTTCTATCTTAGGTTTTTTGAGGAACCTCCATACTGTTTACTATATTGGCTATACTAATATACATTCCCACCAACAGAGTATAAAACTTTTCATTTTTCCACATTCTTTCCAGCATTTGTTATGTTTTCTCTTTTTGATAATAGCCATCCTAACTGGGGTGAGATGATATCTCATTGTAGTTTTGATTTGCATTACTCTGATGATAACTGATGTTGAGCATTTTTTCATATACCTGGTGGCTATTTGTGTATTTTCTTTTGAGAGATGTCTATTCAGCTCATTTGTCCATTTTTAAATTGTATTATTTGAATTTCACTGTTGAGTTCTTTTTATGTTCTGGATATCAACCCGTTGTCTGATGAATAGTTTCAAGTATTTTCTCTCACTTTGTAGTTGCCTTTTCATTTTGTTGATTGCTTCTTTTGCTGTGCAGAAAGCTTTTTAGATTACTACAATCCCATTTGTCTGTTTTTTGCTTTGGTTGCTTATGCTTTTGAGATCTTCTCCATACAATCTTTGTCCAAACCAATGTCCTGAAAGCATTTCCCCTATGTTTTCTTTTATCATGATTTCAGGTTTTATATTTAGGTCTTTCATCCATTTTGAGTTGATTTTTGTACATAGTGAAAGGATTGATTTCTAGGTACTCTATTCTGTTCCATTGGTTTATCTGTCTGTTTTTATGCCAGTACTATGCTGTGTTGGTTACTATAGCTTTGCAGTGTATTTTGATGTCTGATAGTGTGGAGCATTCAGATATATAAGGCACATATTAGTAAATCTAAACGGAGATGTAGAAGGGCCTATGTCTTTTGGTGGGGGCATCTGTGCTCAGGCCCATGCTTTGCTCTTTTTGCTCAGGATGGCTTTGGCTATTCACAGGCTTTTGTGGTTCCATACAAATTTTAGGATTGTTTTTTCTATTTCTATGAGAAATGTCATTGGTATTTTGATAGGGAACACATTGAATTTGTAGATCACTTTCGATAATATGGTCATTTTCACAACATTAATTCTTCCAATCCATTAATGTGGGACGTCTTTCCATTTGTGTGTGTGTGTGTGTGTGTGTGTGTGTGTCTTCTTCAATTTGTTTTATCAGTGTTTTGTGGTTTCACTTGCAGAGATCTTTCACCTCCTTAGTTAAATTTATTTCTGGGATTTTTTGGTAGCTATTGTAAATGGGATTGCCTTCTTGATTTCCTTTTCTGCTAGTTCTTTGTTGTATATAGAAACACCACTGAATTTTGTATATTAACTTTGTATCCTGCAGTGTTACAGAATTTGTTTATCAGTTCTAGGAGTTTTTTGGTAGAACTTCTAGGATTTTCAATGTGTAAGATCATGTCATCTGCAAACAGAGACAATTTGACTACCTCCTTTCCAATTTTTATGCCTTCATTTGTTTCTCTTGCCTAATTACTCTGACAAGGACTTCCAGCATTATGTTGAGTAGGATTGGTAAAAGTGGGCAACTTTATCTTGTTTATTAGTATTTATCTATTTGCTTATTAGTCATTAAACCTCCTTATGCTTCAGGTTCTGGTAAGTGAAAGGACTTGAGGGCATAACCACTAAAGCTTTGTTCAGCTTTAAAATTTTATGGATCCTTGATTCTCTTTTCCTAATGCAAGGAGACAGAAGCAGGTTGTAACAGAAAAAATTGGTTATGATCTATGATATACTGGTTGCAAAAATGGCCCCAACTCTCTACCTCACCTGCCATACCCATGCTCATTGCAATGTGACTTTGGACTTCCTCCCATCAAGAGGTAGAATCTATTTCCCTACCCCTTGAATCTGAGTTGGCCTTACCACTTGCTATGGTCAATAGAATGTGCAGAAGTGGAGCTGTGCTCAGTTCTGACCCAGGGCTTAAGAAGCCATGTGCATTTTTCCTTTCTGACAGTAAACTTTGCCACTGCCTTGAGAATCAGCCTGTTGGAGGATGAGAGACCACAACGGCAGTGCTGATTCAGCCCAGGTTGTAGCCAAAGCTTTCAACTCAGCCAAAATCAGCCACTCCTATCCAACCAGGCTTCCCCCTGAGCCTCGCTGAGATCAGAAGAACCATCCAATCACCAGCAGAAATTTGAACTAAGTAAATGTTTATCATTTAAAGACATTGAATTATGTAGTTTTTCATTATGCAGCATCATTGTGACAGACAGACAGCTGAGGCATAATCCTTTAGAGCATTTTTACATATCTTGCATTTGCCCTTACTCTTTTTAAAAATAATTTGTTTATTTTTAAATTTTTTAATTGACAAATAATAATTGTATGTATTTGTTGTTCTTATTGTTGAAAATTCAAATAGGGGTGCTATTTTCTTCTACCAGTCCAGTGTTTCACTCATTTGGTCCTGAAGGCATTACAGAAGTAACATGCTTATGATTGAAGCAATCATTTCTTCCTGTCTCTGCTACACCAGAGATGCTCCTTGTGTATTTCCTAGCTTGGTAGATATAGTACCACAACTCTGCCAAGTTGCCAATCAGAATAAAATCTTGAAGACATATTTAATATTTCTTCTTCTTCTCCTTTGCCTCCATACCCCTTCTACACTGTGGCTGTCTTACTTGAAGCCTTCAGTCTCTTGCTTTAGAAAAGTTACATTAACTTTCTAGTTGAACTGTCTTAGTATAAGCTCTCCCATAAGCTAGGCTTGGAAGCCTGAGAAAAGTAAGCGCACATACTCTCAAACTTTCCGTAGAGAAAATAAGTCTATCTCATTGAAAACTTGATTTAACTATCAAAAGTACATAAGATCATCTGTGTACAATATAAAACACAGGTCACCATTTTATTGAGTCTGCAATATGTAAAAAAATCTTTAAAATATTAGCAATACAGAAAAGAGAAACCAATGATCACTACATCTAAATAATTTGCTTTGCTAAAATATTATTTTTGGGGGGGAACCTAACTACTTGTTGGGAAATAGAATGAACAAATTAATTAATCATGGCACTGAAATCACTTTTAAATAAAGTTTTTGTTTATTGTCCCAGTGCCTGGCATATCCAGACACTCAGCAAATATTTGTTGTTGTTCTTTTGTTTCATTTTAATCAGTAGTGCTTAGCATCGGAATTTCGCAAGTGTTGGTGGAATGACATATGTTGCTTTGAATTCCATACTTGGGTTCCATAAATATTTTCACATACTGATGTGTGTAATCAAGGCGAGATGTTTACACTGACACATGTTTTTTCTTTACATCCGAACTAGAAACAGCCACTTTATTTTGTTGCTTTATGAAAAGTACACTTCAGTGTGTGAACATCAGCCTCTGTTTTCAAAGACTGGAAAAGTTACAGAATGAAAAATGGTCTGTGGTTGTTAAAACAGATGCTGGGCTTACAGCGCAAGTAAAATGGATTTTGTGGCTGGCACCTAATTTTTGGTGAAGATCAAAAGGATGAAAAGAAAATCTACCCACTGCTGAGAAAAGGAATCTGGGGCCTTTCTGATCATCATCAAAGTTTTGACCAGATACAGCAGTCTTACTGGGAAAGAATCTTTTGGTGCAGGGGCTCCAAAATGTGAAATGCCATCAGGACCACCTGGAGAGCACCTCAATCAAAACCAACAGATTCTCCAGCCTGACTCTGTCATAGGGCCTAGGCACCTGTAGCCTTTAAAATCTGACGAGCTAATTCCAATAGCCAGACATTTTGGGGCTTGAATGTAAGATAGTAGCTACAATCTTTTTGTTGTTGGTGTTTTTTTGTGGTTCTTTTTTTTTGTTAAGGTCAGTGCTAATTTTCTGATTTATGAAGACTCTGGATAAAAATTTTTGAAGAAAAGGCATTATAGTAATGCTTTTTAAAAAAGATTTTTAGAAAAAGGCATGGAAGACAGGTTCATTTCTCCACCCTGAAAATTGAGTTTTTTTGATTAAGAAACTATACAGACTCCTGTTTATGACAAATTTATGTTATAAACCTTGAACACCAACATTTCTCTATTTAACCAGAGGAAAAATCATTTATTTTGGTGATTACAATTTTGATCTTCTTTATTCTGGTATCTGGGCATATTTCTTATGATAAGAGATGTTATGAAAATGTCTTTGCAAAAGTATTATTCTTATCATTTCATAAGGTTTATTTGCAATGCCATGTTGTTTATTTTGCATTGAAAGTTAAAAACTCCTTTTTGAGCCAGTAAGCTATCAGCTGTGACAGTTAACTGAAAAAAGGAAGAATTCCTGAAAGGGAAGGAAAAAAATGAATCCTTTCTGGGAAAAGTTGGTTTGAAAACAACTTCTAAAAACTCAATAATTTCTCTAGGGACAGAGGGTCGAATTTTGTCAAAACATTGGCTGCCTTCATTTTAAAAAAAATCAACTGCCAAAGTTTCTGCTAAAACCACGGAGTGCTGTCAAGAATCAACCAGATGGCAGCTTACCTGCCTTGATGAAACTGAAAAATTAAAACAACATGTGAGTGGGAACACATGCAAAAGAAACAGCTCTTCAACATGCCTGTTTCTACTTGAGCACTTTTCAAAGGAGCAAATATATGCAGGGCCACAGCCTAAGTTTAATGCATCTTTTAATGATGTTTTTGAAACAAGGATAAATTCCCAAAAGATAATCCACTGGATAAATCAAGAATAAAAGGCCGAGTTTGATCTTTGGTATGAAGTAAAGTTGAGTTTCAATTATTTGGAAAATGCTTCTCTAATGAGAAGCTACTTTGTGCCACGCTGACAGGTGTGGAACATTATGCAGTTGCTACTATAACTGATATACAACAGTTTCTTGGTTCTTTGAAGATTTATTTTTATTCATTTAGTTAACATATTTGAATACTCACTGTGTGCTAGATGCTAGGGGTATAAGAACAGATAGATTCCTACCCTCATCAACTTTTTGATTTAGGTCACGGGTCAGCAAACTATGGCCCATGGACCAAATCTGGCCTGTCACCTTTTCAGTAAAAAAATTTTATTCAGACACATTTATTGTCTAGGGCTGCTGTAGTGCTACAGTGGCAGAGGGAGTAGCTGGGGTAACAATTGCATTGTCCTCAAAGCCTAAAATACCTACTGTTTGACCCTTTACAGGAAAAATTTACTGATTCTGGTCTAGGTTCTTTCTGAATTAGTAAATCTAAGTGTAGAAAGTAGAGACAAAAATAGCAAACTCACACATTAAAAAAATCACAATGCCATACATATAGTAGATACTAAAAAATACTGATTTTAATTGGAAAGGAAATGTCTTTTGCTGGCTAGCTCAAATAGTTATAAAACCATGTTAATGAGTCCAAGGCCACATACTTGATATTTGTGTGATATGGTAATCTTCTCTCTAGTGATTAGAATCTAGTCTATGAATACAGAAAACTATAAACACCAGGGGACTATGCTGCAAATTCATGGTGTTTGTTATAAGGGCAACAGGTTGAAAGAACAAGACTTAACGCAAAATTTTCAAGATGGCAGAACAAATAACTTAAAATATATCCCTTTCAATTTTTTTTTTCAAGAGATGAGGTCTTGCTATGTTGCCCAGGCTGGTCTCCAACTCCTGGGCTCAAGCAATTCTCCTGCCTTAGTCTCCTGAGTTGCTGGGATTATGGTGCATGCCATCAAGCCTGGCTGGTATGTCCCTTTCTAATGGTGGCCTCATAGTGTCTTTTTTGGGTGAGACTGAGAAAGAAGTGTTGGGGAAGAGCAATCACAGATAAGAAATAGATTGCGACCAAAATGGCAGCAACTCTGAGATAGTCTTTCTTCCCAGTGGGGGTGTCTCATGTCATAGCCAGATCACTACCCCCTTAGAAGCTATTTATAATTGACAAACTCAAGATTATTACCTTGTGAGATAGAACTCAGGGACAAGAGTGTAGTTCCAGCTCTGTATTACTAAACTGCTAGTTTAAGAATCTCCAATATTGCCCCGATAACTTTGAGCCGCATGGGGAGATCTTGCATCTAACCTTGGGCTGTGAAGTGGAGGCATCACCAAGGAGGATGTGGGATTTTAAGTGAATTTCTTTTCTGCATCTGATGATAAACCTGTCACCACCTTCATGCTGCCACGACAGCACCTGTGGAAGCCCACACCCTGGGGGACATAGAGTTGGTGACTAGTTTTTCATTGTAACTTCTGACTAGTGGAGAAATGCTGGGGTTCTCCTAGCTCCTAGAAATTGGGACTAAAGATATTCCCATGCTGCTTATATCACAGATAGAGACCAAGCTTACTGTATATGCACAATTTGCCTAATGATTGGTTTTAAAGTAGCTTGGAAAAATGGCCTCAGTGGCAATGCTTCGGGTTGGGAGAGAAAGTGAGAATGAACAACTCTTAATTTCATTAAATTGTCAAAGGATGCCAGATTTCATTTTCTTCAATTAAATTAGTTTCAGTTGTTCATAATTTGATTTATGAACTTGGTGAAACATAATTTCAGTTGTTCATAATTTGATTTATGAACTTGGTGAAACATACAAATTGTCTGGTTTCCAGTAAATAGGGATGACCAATTCAAGCAAATAACTTTGCTTGATCCAGGAAAAATCAAGTCAATATTCAGTAAACTAAGTCTAGAGAGAGAGAGAAATAACATCCCAGTATAGTAAATTAATTTAAAATGATGAAGCTTAGAGGATTAGGCAAACTATCTGGTTTCAGGACTTTGGCCTTCAATCTGGGCATCTTGAGCTCATTGCTGTATCACTCTAAGTTAGCTTCCTCCTGCCTTTGCTTTGTCTTTTCTTTTCTAGACAAAACCAAATATCCTAATTGACTAAACATATAGCTCTCTCTATTTTCTTCTACTTAAAAAAGGAATTGGGATTTGGGAAATTCAGTTCTTTTCCTAGAAAATATCTGTATAATAATATCAGTCCTACTTACTAGATAGTTTTGAAGTGAAAATGTAGGCTGATGTATGTAAACATGAAAAGGTGCTATTCCCCACGCCCCTTTTCTTATAAACTTATTCTTATTGGTGGTTCTTTCTAGTTCTTATGTCCTTCAGCTCTCTGTCTAATTTGGTTGGGTAAACAACAAGAAGGGTCCCAATTTTCTTTCCCTCCTACCATCAGGAGGAAGGATATTTTTTGTGATACCATTTTTTTAATATAAAATAGAAATTGTTATATTACCTAACTATGTTTCTTGTAGGGATTGCATAACGCAATACATGTAAAACACTTAGCAGAGTGTCTAGCACTTTGTGTTAAATATAATTCAAAGTCTGAAATAAAATATGGCTAACATTTTCCCCAAACAGTGATTGTGAATTGAGAGGCTGTGTTCCATGCCAGAAAACAGAATTCATGGGTTTAAATCTCAATATGGGATTTTAAATGTTTAATTCAGGAAAATCCAGCCTGTTTTTCCAAGTGGGAATAATTTCTGTTCCCCTAAAGCCTGAGATCCCCTGGGTAATGGTATGCTACTCTGTCCTGAGTATCACGGCTGAGCAGAAAGAAAGCGGAACACCCTCATCACCCCAGGAAAGGAGAGCGTGGCCGAGGTGTTATAACTGTTCAAGACAGCTGTTATGTTATGTCCAGGATGCAGTTAAGAGGCATGATGATAAAGACCTGGAGAAGCTAGGGATTGCTTTCAGAATGTGTAGGTATACTGTGAATTTGAATGGAGATACTGTAAATGTGATATGAAATAGGCTGGGGAGAGGCAAATTGTTCACTTACTACAATTTGATTTGACAACAATAGAGTGGTTGGGTAAGTGGAACCACTAGGCAGCTTTCTATAAAAGAATGAGGATGGACAGGTGAGAATGATGGAATGCCCATTGTGTTATGTGCTTCTTAAGTAGGTTATCTCCTATGAGCCTCACAGGTACCATATGGGATGACTACTGTTACTCCAGCTCACAGATGACTAAATATAGCATACAAGAGGTTAAGCAGATCTTCTGAGACTGCATACCCAGTAAATGGCAGGGCCATTAAAATATAGTTTTGGACTCTAAAGTCCATGTCATTTTATTTTATTTTTTAATTATAAAATACAGCCTTCCTTTAAAAGAGGATGTTTAGACAAAAAGAAGGGAACACAGATAGAGAAAATTCAGTGTGTTAAATACCTGAGATTATGGGATTGAGAAATAGCCTCAAAGAAAAACTCAAAACCCCAGGGCACAAGAAAATGAAAGCGGAGGTTGAGCAGCATTAACCAAAGTTGGAATGGATGATTGGGAAGTCAGCCAGAGCCACTGTGCCTTATACCTTTCTTCCTACCGCATCTGACACATCTCTGGCTTAAAGTGATGTGGTTGGGAGACAGCATGATGTAGGGAAAAAGCCCTGGTTGAGCCTCAGGCTGAAATTTCAGCTTTATGATTACTGGCTCCGTGACATTAGGCAAATCACTCAATCTTTCTTAGTAGGTCAAATGGAGGTAATCTCACATGTAGTTGAAAATAAAAACTATGCAAACAACTTAGTATAATTATTATATTAATTATTTGTAATCTCAACCCTGGCCTCCCCCGTTATCTTTTGTCCTAGGGTCATAGACTATGAGAAGGAAATTTGTGTGCAGGAAGTCTATTGGGGGGTACTTTCAGGATCCACATCTGTAAAGGAAGGAGGAAAGCTGGATTAGGTGGTAAGAGAAGATGATCTGGGATCGTTTGTAACATAAATCCCAGTTGATCGCACAGGTCATTCTGAAATTGGGATTTGCATTTTGGGAATGTTCTGAATTGCGCTGCCTCTGGGGGAGGGACATAGCTTTGGGAGAGACACCTTCATTTTGCCAGGGCCATTTCCTGAGTGGGAATGAGCTGTGAGCTGTTAGCAGGCAACACCCTTGGTGTCTGCGGGAATGAAGTGGGGTTCTGGGTAGCACACCACAGCAACCCCCATGTCTTTATTTCTTAGGTATAGCTAGCTGAAATCATCCACCTGCATCCTCCGTTATCTCTTTCCTTCATTTCTTCCTTCTCCTACCTTAGTCCTTCAATCTAGGGCAGCGGTCCCCAACCTTTTTGGCACCAGGGACTGGTTTCATGGAAGACAGTTTTTTCACTGACCAGGGGATGCAGGATTGAAGGGGGAGAGAGGAAGAGCTCTGCAGCCAGGTCCCTAACAGGCTGGGGACCGCAGATCTAGGGGACTGCTGATTCACATTTACTAAATGTCTATTGTGTACCATGCACTGTGGTAGGTATGTTACAGATATAATATTTTCTCCTTGAAAAAAATATCCATTTTGTTGCTGACAAAAGTCCACCTAAGCCGGGCGTGGTGGCTCACGCCTGTAATCCCAGCACTCTGGGAGGCTGAGGCGGGCGGATCACTCAAGGTCAGGAGTTCGAAACCAGC
>CAUYRT010056139.1:0-18859 GCA_963574885.1 Lepilemur ruficaudatus
CCATAATGCTCTGAAATAAAAATTAAAAATAAAACTAACAGTTAAAAAATTGCAATTTTCATTTTCAGTAAAACTAAGAGACAGGTATAATCCACACATATACATAAAAGTCTACAAAAATTGAGATTGGTAGAAAGCAAATAGGAGAGGAAGAGATGGGAACAACCGACAAGAGGGTCCAGCAGTGTCAAATCACAGAAAGCACCAGCAAAGATGCACTTCCTGAATGTGGGGTCCATGGCATAAAAAGCAAAATCTGTCACCTTCTTTTGCAACAGGTAAGAGAGCTGAGTGAGTTTGGTGGTGAGGCAAAGAAGGCTCAACTGATAATCATACAAACCAGCCATATTTATAGGGCTCATGCTAATAGCAGACAAGGAGAGAGCCTCTAGGGTCTGAAGCCTTTGATGCTATTCTCCCATCCATAAGAATCTCCTGAATATACCTTGTTTGGAAAAAAGTCTATTTTATTAAATAATAAAACAGAAACAAGGAAATAATTCAAAGATACTATTAACAAATAAGGAGAAGAGAAGCAAAATTTACCATAAGATGAAGATTCCCCATCAAAAGAACATTGTGAAAATGTAATGAATTAAAATATATTAATAAAGCAATTGCTTTTACTAAAGAATACCACAAGCAGAAATTTAGTAGCTTAGGAAAAGTATAAGCAGAGAACTGGGAGAGTTTAAAGATAAGCTAACATAGCTGAGAAAAGATGTAAAAGAAAGAAGCAAAGGCATCTTATACACAGAGAGAGATAAAATTGAAGGAAAGTAAAAAAGAAGTGAAGAAATGAAAGAAAAAGAGGAGAGAAAAAACAGAGAGACAGAGAGCAAGGGGGAAGAGAGAAAGACTTAAAAAGAGTAGAGAAAACCAGAGCAGTAGAAAATAGGTAAAGGAGAGCCAACATATGTATAATGCTTGTATATGCATAAAGAAGTTATAATAAGAGTCACAAGATTTGAAGGGATATGTTTCACTATATAATATTTTATGATTTTTGAAATATTTGTATAACAAGAATTATTGTGTATAATGTTTTCCTTTAAAAAATTTACTAGATATATGAGGTACAAGTTTAATCTCATTACATGTATGCATTGTGTAATGGTGAAGTCTGGGATTTTAGTGTACCCATCACCCAAATAGTGTGCATTGTACCTCATTGGTAATTTTTTATTTCTTACCACCTCCCACTCTCCCGCTTTTTAGTCTCCAATGTTTATTATACCACTCTCTGTGCCTTTGCATAGCCATAGTTTAGTTCCCACTTATATGAGAACATGCAGCATTAATTTTATTGTTCCTGAATTACTTCACTTAGGATAATAGCCTACAGTTCCACCATGTTGCTACAAAAGACATTATTTTTTTCTTTCTTATGGCCGGGTAGTACTCCATGGTATATATACCGCATTTTTTTATCTGCTCATTGGTTGATGGGTACTTAGTTTGATTCTGTGTCTTTACAATTGTGAATTGTGCTTTGATAAACATATAAGTGCAGGTATCTTTTTGGTATAATGATTTCTTTTCCTTTGAGTAGGTACCCAGTAGTGGGATTTTTAAGATCAAATAGTAGATCCTGCTCACTTTTGATTTCTATTTGCATGGAATATCTTTGACTACCCCCTTATTTTCAGTCTATATGTGTGTTTATGGGTAAGGTCAGTTTCTTTTAAGCAGCATGGAACTGGATCACTTTTTTAAATCCAGTCTGCTAATCCATTTGTTTTAAGTGGAGCATTTAACCCATTTACATTCACGGTTAATATTAATATATGAGGCTTTGTTCTTGTCATAGTGTTAATTATTTCCTAATTCTTTTATAAATTCTTTATTCTTTTCTAGTTCTCTGATCTTTTATCTTTGTGGTTTGCTGAACTTCTGTCATGTTGCCATTTAATTCCTTCCTCTTCCTCATTTGTGCAATTGTTTTGAGACTTTTGAATTTTATGTTTTCATGAGTTTTTGTAATAGTGAATATTTACCTTTCATTTCCATGTTTAGGACACATTTGAGCATTGCTTGTAGGACCAGTTTAGTGGTGACAAATTTTCTCAGTGTGTGTTTGACTGGGAAAGACTTTATTTCTCCTTTATTTATGAAGCTTATTCTGTCAGGATATAAAATTCTTGGTTGACAGTTTTTTTTTTTTTCAACATTTTGAAAATACCATTCCATTCTCTTCTGGCCTATAAGGTTTCTGTTGAGAAGTCTGCTGTTAATGTGATGGGATTTCCTTCACTGGTGACTAAATGCTTTTCTTTTGCTAACTGTAAAATTCTTTCTTTCACTTTGACTTTAGTCATTCTAATTATAATATGCTGTGGTGAAGTCATTTTTGCAAAGCATTTGCCCTTGGATTGTTAGGCTTCCTGTGTCTGAATTTCTAACTTTCTTGCTAGTCCTGGGAAGTTTTTATTGATTATTTCTTCAAATAGATTTTCCAAACCTTTTGATGTCTCTTTCATCTTGGGAATATTGATAATTCAAAAGTTTGGTTTACTTATATAGTCCCAGACATCTGAAAGGTTTCACTCATTCTTTTTTATTCTTTCTGTCTGACTGGAGTATTTCAAAAGACCCGTCTTCAAGTTCTAAGATTCTTCCTTCTGCTAGTTCTAGTCTATTTTTGAAGCTATCAAATGTGTCCTTTCCTTCAATGAATTTTTCAGCCCCAGCATTTCTGGGTTGTTGTTGTTGTTGTTTTTAAGATATCTAGCTCCTTGGTAAATTTCTCATTCACATCTTGAATTGATTTTCTGGTTTGTTTGTATTGGTTTTAAGATTTCTCTTGCACCTCATTGAGCTTCTGTAAAACAAATATTTAGAATTCTTTATCTGGCATTATAGGGAATTATTTTTCATTGGGATCTGTTGCTAGACAATTGTTGAGGTCCTTTGGTAGAGTCATATTTCCTTGGTTTTCATGTTTTCTGTGTCCTATTGATATCTGCACCTCTGATGTAATAGTCACTTAATCCAGTGAGAATATTTTTGTGAAGATGTACATATGTTGTTGATTGAGTAGGTCACTTTGGCTTTGATTTTGGGTACCTGTGGCAGTGTGATCTTTGTATCATTTCTTAGGCAGCACACAGTGACAGTGGTAGCTGTGATTTCCTTATTGGCTTAGGATAAGGTTATTAGTTGAGCTGTGGTGAAATTTTGCTGGGGACTTGCACACCAGCTGAATCAGCCTTCAGGCTCCAGTAGTAGGAGCAGTGGGCTGAGTATGCCTGATTCTAGCCCCCAGAGCAGTTTATGCTGGTAGTGGTATTATTGTGTCCTGGAGGGCCAATTCTTGTGCCTTCAGGTGGCTTGCTCAAAAACTAGTAGTTGGAGCAGAAGGTAAACAGCATGGGCAAGATGTTAGGGGGAGTGCTGTATGCTTGCATCTTAGTCTGACAGCAGCCCATAGCAAGGTGGTGGGAATTGTCCTCAGTATATGTAGGGAAGTTTGGGCTCCCCTGTCCCTCCTTAACTAGTGGAGGCTATAGCTGAATCTGCCTGAATGCAGCCTGAGACCAGGGAGCAGCACAGCTTTAAACTCCCAAAATGATGCTTTAGGCCCGTGACCAGAGAGGGTGGGGCCCTTCCTAGGCAGGTTGCATTAGGAAAAAATTCTGAGGAATGCAGTTTCAGACTCAGTCTCACAGCAGCTCATTACAGGGTGGTGGGTATTGTCTTAGATATTGGTCAGGAAAGAGTTTCCCTGTCCCTCCCAAGCAAGAAGGCAGTTGCAGCTGCATCATTCAAAGCTTGGACCAAGGACAGGGTTGTTAAACTCTTAAAATGCGACTTTGGGACTGTGTCTAGAGAGCCTACGGTCCCACCCAAGCAAGCAACATGGGAAAGAAACTGGAAAATGTGGTCTGCTCATGGCTCAGTCCAAATAGCAGCCCACAACAGAGCGGGGGGTACCTTGCCAGGGCTTCATAGGAGCACCAGGACTCTGTCCCTCCTCAGAGCCATGCAGTGATTGCAAGTGCACCCACAGTTCCCCAGTATCTAGGCTATCAGAATGACACCAGCTCAAGCTGCTCTAAGCTCAAATGCTTGAGAGATTCCATGTGGGTTCCCTTTTGGGAGCAACATATCTGTGCTATATTCAGGCAGCTCTCTATGTTAGGTGCAAGACCTGAGTAGGTCAGGGGTTCTCTTGTAGCTAAGATCTTAAAAGTTTGTCTAGGAGTGTGAAGTCTTGGGTGCTTCTCTCTTACTGTTTCCTCAAGTCCAGGAGCTCCTCCCAGTTCTTAGCTTGTCCCCAGCTTGGCAAGTTGCCCTGAGCCCTTTCCTTTCCCAATTTTGGTGCTTCCTGTCATTTCTTTGGTAAATCCTGGTCTTCTCTCCTAGATGATATGTTTGAAATGTGAGAATCTGTTTACTATTCTGGTTTCTCTATGAGGAGGAATCACACTAACTATGTCTGATTGGCTGTCTTGATCCTATCTCTAGTATGTGATTTTTTTTTAAGCAAAAGAAAAGAGAACAGCTAGATAGAGGTGCAATAGAAAGAAGGAAAAGTAACAGATTTGATTCAACCATTTACGTGTTCAAAGGTATTAGCAATACTTATTGAATGCCTACTATATGCCAAGCACTGTTCTAGTTACTGAGTATGTCATGATAAAGGAAACAGACAAAAATTTCTACCCTTATGAACTTTCATTCTAGAGAAAGTAGATGACAGCAAACAAAAAAATATATAAAATGGTAATAATGGAGAATATCTGTAGATAAATAAAACTGTAAGGGTGTTAGAGCTTGCAAAGGAAAAGAGGAGTCGCAACCTTGGATAGGGTAGTCATGGAAGAACTCCCAGATAAAGTGATTCTTGGGCAGAGACCCAGAAGAAGTGATGGAGGGCGACATGCACATATCCCAGGAAGAAGGACTGGTGATAAGCACTAAGAACCCTAATGCAGAAATGTTTTGACTTTATAGAAACTATAAGGAGTTCAGAACAGCCAGAGCTAGGGGTGAGGGGAAGAAGTGCAAACAGAGAGGTAATGGGAGCCAGATTAAATATGGCTTTGAATATCATTTTTGGAACTTTGTCTTTTACTCTGAGTGAGGTGGGATGATGGGACATTTTAAGCTGAAAAGTGATTGGGGCTGAATTCTGTTTTATTTTGAAGATATCATTCTGGATACTGTGCTAAGTTAGCTAAAGTTAACCTTAAAGCTAAGGCCAAAAGATCTAAACACTCTTTTCATTAATACAGCCACTAGTGGTTGAGGCTTGCCCCCTTCCCAAAGGTTTATGCAGAGCTAGAATTTTAGATGATTAGGCCCTCCAAAAACATTCCCCTTCACTTCCTCCTACTCCTGTGTTGAAAGGGAAGTCTCGGATAGAGACTGTCTTTGGGAGGAAGAGTGATTACGAAACAGGGATATGCCACCTTTCCTCAAAGCCAAGGAAGACTTCATAAGTATTATGTGAAGGACTGGTATAGACTGTGCTACCAGAAAGCAAAAAGAGTAGAGGATGGGGAAGAGATGGCATGGTATGGATCTGCCTGAAGGACACACACAATACCACTTTGCCTCCAAACTCAACTTCAAAAGGTATGGAGGTTGAATCCTGAGAATGTCTTCAGGCTCAAGGGTTCACCACTATGGTAAAAGAGAATGGAGATTTATGGTGTTATTGGATCACCCAAAGGGCCTCTAAAGCACCAGGAAGAGGGGAGTGGACACACAGAGGAGAAGATATGGGAGCTACATTCTTAGCACCAGCTGTGTGTTGGCCAGGATAGGCACCAAATCTCATGAGAGTGACAGTGAGCTAAAACAAAAGTCTGGGAAACTCAGAGAGAAGACTGCAACTACATATAATAAAAAAGAAGAAATTGGTGCTTTTCCATCTATCGCTCAAACAGTCAATTCTGGAGAAAGCTACTTTCCCTTTCCATACCAACATGCATATTGTTTGCATAACACTGTGATTACAATGATTTTGTATTGTGCATTTTTAAAAAAACGTTTAAAAAAAATCTGTCCTACATGTAATATGCAAAATGGCCCCCAAAAAGTGAGGAGGTAAAAACATGGATGAAATGTGGAAATCTGTGATTCAATCCACCGTACTTATTTTATACAACATGAAAGCAAGATAGGGACTATGACCTTCACAAGGTTACATAGACAGTTAGTAGTATCACTACGTATAGAACACAGAGTTCCCTTCTCTTAGTGCATTGCAAGATCTTACAAAGCTGATCAGAGAAGCAGACAGCAGACTAATGTGACATGAGAATGTGGGCATATTTATGCTCACAGCTCCTTGTACCATCTCCAAAAATAAATGATCACACATATAGAAAACACAGAGCTGTGAACCAGAGCTCTGGTACACTCATTCCATGGTGTTATGACAATAATTTATAATGCTATTGCAATTACAGTAGAATTATAGCATGCACAGCATCTAATAGAGTTGTGTGCATACTCTTGAGAAAGACAGATGTGCTGGCATCTCGAGCTGCAGAAATGAGATTAAAGGGCTCTCATCCCTGATTCTGCCATTGATTTTTGTAGCCTCCCATTAACATGATACTTCACATACCATACCATTCCTCTATCATTCCTCAGAGGTGAAGGCATAGTTTTAGAGTGTAAATAATTAGACCCTCAAAATCCAAGGTGACAAATCTTCCACGCCTCCAACTGCCATGAATCAGGACACATAAATCAAAGCCTCTTTTGAGGATGTGTTCGTGAGGTGGAAGACATGTTTACAGAACGAACCTGCATTGTGTTCCTTTTTCTTCCTGTGTGTCCTTTGTGCACAGTTGGCTTTGGATGTGAATCAGCTAGGATAGAGTAACTATATAGATCAGAACATTATTGTAATAATAGGGAGTGTGCACGTATGCTAGTACAACTAGACCAAACAAGGACAGTCCCTGGCAAACAAGGGCACACATTTGTTCTGGTTTGGGGTCATAATCCTTTACACCAGGAATGTTGATCCATGCTTTGGTTTCTCATAGAATGCTTTTCTGCAAGTTGTTCAATATTGCTAGTAAGACAATACAATAAAAGGTAATAAACTTCATACTTACAGTGGCTACCTTTTATTGAATGCCCATTTTGTGGTTCTGAAAGTCTAGAGTAATGATTAAGAAAATTGGATTATTTATCACAATTTGATGATATCACAAAGTGGATGACCAACACTTTGTGTTTCAGTCTTTAATAAATATAAAGCACTGGTATAAAATAAGTACTCAAAGAGATGAGCTATTATTATCGTATATATAATCCTTTATATACATAATACCATCTAATATTTTCAAGATATGATGCAGATAAACTATTAGCCCAATACTTGAGATGAGAAAACTGAGGCTGATAAGCTCCTTTCTCAGGTCACAAAACTAGCAGAAGCTGGAAGGTTTGTATTCAAACTCAATCTTTGTCTAACGTAGGTTTACATGCTTGTTAATTTACTCATTTACCCATTTGATACCTTCTAGGTGTTTCGTGTATTTATTTATTTATTTGTTTGCTATTTAATTATATAAACTCATCTCATTCCAGAAAGATTTATAGTAGTTTATAAAAATACTTGTATTTTTAAGGGTACATTAAGAAATAGGGAATAAAGGAAACAAGAGTTGGGAAAAATAAGATGAAGCCAAAAGGGAAGCCAATTTTCAAAATGCAAACTTTTACTGAACACATTCACTACAGCTGACACCATGTAAGAATTGAGAATTTAGAAGAAAAATGACAAGGTCCCTTCTCTTCATAAATTTGGATTCTAATGGAGAAAATAAATATATAAGCAATTACAAGGTAGTAGACAAGATGGAAAAGAATGTACGAGACATGGTAGACGCATATAAACAGGTAATACCACATCATACCTGAATAACACCCATCACGATCTGACATTTTCCTAGCTTGTTTGTTTATTGTTCTCTCCCTCCAGAATGAAAGCTCCAAGAGATCTGCTATCTTGTTTCCAGCTGTTTCTCCTGTGCCTAGAACACTGCCTGCCACATTACAGTTGCTCAATGAATGAGTGAATAAAAGAGACTCAGTGAGGTTTAAAAAGTGTTCCATTTTCCACAGCTTATAAATGCAGAACCATCTCAGTTTTGTTTGTTTCCCCTAGACCTTGGAGGTGACAGGCACAGGTAGTTACATGAAAATTAGGCGTAGAATCAAAAACAGCACACTGAGAATGGGTCAGTGAGTAAACAACCTGTAAGCAAAAGGGGGGATGACAGTAACTAAAGTAAGAGCAGTACTTCTGGATAAACACAGCATGCCAGAGAGGAGTGGTTTCTCTACCTTGACACACCTGATATAAGGAAATCAAGGTGTTTGAATCCAACTCTCTCTGACTCCACGTTTGGACACTTTCCACCACAATGCAGAGATGAAATAGGACAGTAGGTCTGAGAAAATACCAAGAGAAAGAGAAAATAAGAGGTGTAGGGCATTAAGTAAGGACAAAGAAAGGAGGAAAGTCAAAATACACATGCACTTATCGATTCACTTAAAAAAACAGATTTCAGTAACAGAGAAAAATTGCTATGCATTAATCAGTGCACCATTAAAATTCATTGAGACAGTGTGATGACCTTAGCCTTTTGAAAATGTTCTAGTTTTAACTAGTTTTTGTTTTTTATATTTTTTAATATAGAAATATCAACATGGGTTTGGGAAATTGGTTTGAGAATCAGAATAGAATTCTTGATGAAGCCGTAGAAATTCCATATTCTAAACCTACTTGTTTCAGTTATAACAGAAAGTGGAGGCAGTAACTTCTCTCCTTAGGGCTTCAGTTTCCACTTATGTCAAGTGAAGAATTTGGAATCAGTTATTTCCCAGTTTCCTTCCAACTCTGTCTATATTTCCAGGGCTCCGGACAAAAAGAGAAGACCTGGTTCTGGTCCCAACTCAGTGTCTTATTTTTGGCTCAACTCTCCTGTGCCTGTCCCTTGTTTCCTACTCTTGTAAGTAGGGAGGAGATGCTGGATATTTGCTCAGAGCTTTGGTGCCTGAGGACCCTGTTTCTAAGAGCCTGTTTTCAGGCAGTGCTATTATCTGCCCTTCCTATCTTCCCGCTCCTTTGCAGATCAAATGAGGTCATGAATATGTAAATACTCAGGTGACTACCAATTGCACTCATATAAAAGAATCAAATGCTCTCTGTACTATTATTAAGTACTATTTTTACATAGCCCCAGTAGTCTGTTTTCAAGAGAGGTTAAAAGCCTTTTCCTAGGAGACAAGTTAAGACAGAAGTAGAGGCAGAAGGAGTCTGTCAATATTTTTTTTAAGCTACTCTAAAATGAACTCTGCAGTGGATTAAGAATAAAATAAGGTAAAAGGAAATAAAATAAGATAAAATACTATGAAATAAAATAAAATAGAAGATGTGATCTCTCTTATGTGGTTAAGAAGCTAGAACATGACTCAGATAATAAGCAGTGTGGTAAATAAGAACGTCTAGAGTAAAACAAAGAGCAGGCCTCAGTTTCCTCATCTGGAATAGGGAGGACAAACTGGGAGGGACAGGAAGCAGGTGGCCAACTCAAAGGCCTATAATGGCCCCATCCCTGGACGCTACCTGGTGTTAGGAAATGAGGGGTCTAGGATGGCGAGTGAAGGCCACCTGGGCAGCTGCTGTGCATGTGCACTTTGTACACAAGGCAGCCTCTTCAGCTCCAGCTGATGTTCGACCTGTATGATTTATTTAGAATGTAGGTCAGTTTTTCTAAGAGATGCCAAAAACTCTGTATTATGATATAAAAATCTCTTGACATGTCAATGCTAGTAACTGAATTTAAAAAAGAAAAAGAAGAAAAAAAACTCTGTTTTTTTTTTTTAAAAAAATAGTTTAAAAACTATTAGTTAAAAAATATCAGTCCCCACCTAAATATTTGACAGTTTCCTATCTTTGGACTGGATGATCTCTAACTTCTCTTCCTGCTCTAACATTCTCTATGAGACATACATTGGTACGGAAGTACTGTCTGAAAACAGATCTGTAGATCATGGGTGACACTGAGTAGTAATAATTGCAACAGTGACATTAACATCTTATACATATGTAACAAATAACCACTCGCAAAGCACTTTAGTGCACATCTCGTCTTATTATTATCACAGCAACCCTACGTGCTAAGCTAGATATTCAGGAAGCTGAAATCTAAGAGCAGTTAAAGGACTGGCCTAAAATCCCATGGCAGGGTAATAGCAAAACTAGGATTGAAGGATGATGTCTAAAATGTTATGGATGAGCATTTTCCTAGCATGATGACAAAGACATAATAGGGACCATTTTCCCTGCTGGTATCTATGCATCCTCTGATAAGGTCCCTTGTCAGGAGCGTTGAGATGAAGGCTGGAGTGTGAGAGCCACTGCTCACTGATTGGCAGGTTAGCAGGAAGTGGGAAACAGAACTTCTCTCCTGGTGTTGCCCACTTGAGACTCCCAGGCCTTGAGCGGAGCCCTGGGGATGTGGGGCAAGACCCTGGAGAGTCCCGTGGCATAGTGCTGACCATTGTGCTGTGCTCAATATTAATTCTTCAGCTGAAGGAGGTCCAGGGATCCTGAAGGCATGGCTGGAGCAGCCAGGGTGGGGTGGTGAATGTGTGGGAAGCTCAGGCCAGCAGCTATTTACCAAGCAGCATGAACACGTTTTAATACTGGAGCCACCAATAAGGTTGTAGCTGAGTATCCAGCCTGGCTATAAAGCACAACAAATTTTTGAGTAAAAAAAGCTCAAAGGGCTCGGTGTTGTAAGACTTTCCAGAGGAAATGTCTAAAAGCCCTGTTTGGTAGAGTTTTTTTTTTTTTTAATTGTAAAGAATCTTTTGGATTGACAAGCCTGGGGCTTCTCACAAGGAATCTATAGGGAGCCTAACGGAGCAGATCTGTGAGCTCCACGTCCTGCACAGGAGTGTGGGTGATCACGTGACCTGCTTTGTCCTGGGGAGTCCCAACTTGACCTACACTTTCCTTTCAGTCTCAAAAATGTCATGGTTTGGATGGTGACGTATATCATCAAATTAACTCTAAGTGCTGTTTGGCCAATGGAAAAATGTAAAAGATTAACCAGGAATGAGAAGCGAGGAAAGATACTGAAAGCTCAGCTGACATGGTCACAGCTTGACGTGATCAAGTGGTCATGAACAGCACAAGTTAAAGTAGAAGTGGCCCAAAGAGAAAGGAGTGTCATTTTGTGAAATTTCCAATCAAGAGCATTTTTGAAGAAGTTGAAAGTTAGGGGCAAACCACACCACCAAGAATAACAGTAGCAACCATTTAACTAGCGCCCATTAAGTTCAGGACACCTTGCTAAGAATCTGAATTATAATCAGATTTCATCCTTACACCAGCAATCTGAACAGAGAAGCCCCAAGTTCAAGATGAGAAAATCCCAGTCTCAAAGTGGTTTAGTGACTGGATAAGGACACGTAGCAATGGACAAAGTGATGAAAAGCATGGACTATGCAACCAGTCTGCCCAGAGGTGCACAGTGGGTCTGCCACGCACTAGTGGTGAACATCCTTGTTAAGAGACTTTCTAGGATTAAGATGAGGATACCAAAAAACTATGGAGGTAGGAGTAGGAAGGCAAGAAAGGGTCATCCAAGAAAAATTGACTTCAAAGAGTACTTACAGTCTGTCGATAGAATTATGGTCTCTCAGTGCTTAGCTGTGCCCTCTACCTCTGCGTGTGTACTTTCTTTCTTGTTCTCTTTTTAATTGAGAGACTACATTTCCTTATTTCCTTTAGCCATTTCATAGGTCATTGCTCTTTAGGGCTGGAAACCTTCTCTGCTATTCTATTTCCTTTTTATACAACCATGTAATAATTTTTCCATATCTAGTAAGCTAGCTCTGGAAACAGGGCCAGCAAATTGCAAATCTCTAGGTGCTGGGTAGAAGTCACTTGCCTAGATTTAAAACCTCAATAACATTTTTAAAACTTAGCATTAACCAGGTCCATAAATATGTCTAAGATAATGACCATCCTTTCTATATGAGCAGTGACATCCAATAAATTATGGAATTTGTGGATTGCCTGAAATTCTATACAAAGTGTTGAAGACAGAAACAATCAATTAGTCATTTGGCTGTGTGAGTGCCTGCACTCATTTGCATATGTGTGTTTTCGTGGTGTTTTCCTGAGAGGAATTATTTCACATAAACAGGGCTCACACGCACAGGCACACTCCTGTCCTGTCCCCTTAGAAACAGTCACACTAGCTGATACCAAGTACTACTTCTCATTGTTTTTGTCTCTGTAACGGAACACAAGAAAGAGATTTATTGGTTACTGTTATTTGAATTCACCAGCAACTTCACTAAATATAAACCCTGAGCATTTACTTGTTCAGTTCTACAAATGTTCTTCTCTACTTCAGTCCTTTTTATTCTTGTGCTAAAGGCATCTGTGCGGGTAAATGCCAAGACGTTGAAAGAAAAGGAAGGGAAAGATTGTGATAAAGGGAGGAATAAGGTCTTTTGATAACGGAGAGAGGGAAGAAGAAAACAAGGGGCATACCATTCCTCTATGGGCTCTATGCAAATCAACAACCTAGAGACCCTATTTTTGTCAATAACAATTGCAATTTAATTGAACACTCATCCCCTGCCATGAACTAGACTAAAAACTTAGCAAGTATTTTTTTCATTTTATTCTTAATAACACAAGAAAGTTAAGCAATTTGCTCAAGACTGTGCATCTAGTAACCGAAGAGCCCTGTTGGTGACTAGATGGGTAATTCTGTCTAATGTTGTGGTTCTTTATTAGAGACTCCACTTGTCCACAGATATAAACCACATGCCAAGAGATACAGAATGAATTTTTATTTCCATGCATCATATATCTTAATCTTATTTCTATACTAATTCAGAACTTGATAAAAAATGATGATGGATACCAGTCATCGCATGACTCTCAAATCTCAACAATCCAAACACCTTGCCATGTCCTACAATGCCCTACTTAATCTGACCTCTGGCACATCTCGAATTATAGCTTCTGCCTGTAGTAGATAAAAGTGGCCACACATACTCTGCAGCACCTCTTGTCAAGAGATGAGGTCATTTTCCTGATCCCTTGAATCTGGGCTGCTCTTGGGACTAGCTCTGACCAGGGGAATTTGGTGGAAGTGACATTGTGTGCCTTCTGAAGCAAGGCACCTGTGCTCAAGGGGCCTTGCTGCTTCTGTCCTTGCTCTCTCAAATACTGCCTCCATGTGAGGAAGCCCAGGCTAATCTTTTAGAGACTTTGCCCAGTCGAGAACCAGTAGCAGCTGCCAGGGCAAGGCCATCATGCACCACTCCACCGTAGTCAAGCCACTAGAATGCAGCTGCAAGAATTGTATTTAAAACCACTAAGTTTGGGGTGGCTTTTTAGGTAGCAAATAGATAACTGAAATACCCCTTCACCCTTTAGACTCCAGCCTTTCTAGTCTTCACTTAGTTCATGGAATGTGCAATTGACTTTCCCCCCTCAGGGACCTTGCATATGTTGTTCCCTATGCATGAAATATGTTCCTCTTTCTACCTTTCAAGAGGTTTACTCCTTATCATTCAAGCCGCAGCTTAAAATTCACCTTCACATATAATTCTTTACTGAGCATCTGTATATCCCAGATTTCTTATTCTTCATATCAGCCCTTATTTTTTGTTATACATCAAAAACTATAATTAATTTGTTTATTTGCTTCTCATTGCCTATTTTCCCCCTATCCAAATAAGCTCCATGAGAGTGGTTGGAGACAATGTTTTTCATCTTTTCCATTGCATCTTAGGAGAGTGCTTGGCAGAGAGTCCTGCCCGTATTCCCTTGGATCCTTTCACCATATTTGTGCATACCTCCACCCAAAGTGCTCTCACTCCCAGAGCGAGCACTTACTTCTCTCTTGCAAGGCTGCTCTCAGGCTGCTGGAGCCCAGATTGAATTGGCTGAACCAAAATACAGGGAGGTGAAGACTGGGGATTTATGCAGCTTTAGCCAATGACCAAGGAGTGGATGGTGGGTATATATACTCCAGCTCCCTTGTTCCCTGATGGAGAAAACACTGAGGTGAGATCTACCTGCCTTCAGTGCTCACCTCAGGATTGTGATGAGGTTTCCCTCTGCGGGACCTTCCTTGCTGGTTTTCTTCATGGCCGCCATGACAAGTGCATTGTTCCCTTTATTGGCTTCCTTCCTTTCCCTGTCCCACTTCTCCAATTCCCTGTGGGTTTTTCCAGGAATACCTCTTGATAAACCACTTCCACACAAATCCTTGTGTCAGAATCTGCTTCTGGAGACACTACCCTAATACAGTGTATTTTTAGAATAAATTCCTTAGAGAAGTTCTTGATTTCCACACAACTGTTTTTCACGTTGACACCCATAAACCAACTTCATAATCAGAACGCAGACACATTCTGCATCATTACCATCTTTTACGCCATGTTTGTGCAATTAGTTTGATGTTTTACTGCAATTGGTCCCAGTGTTTTATAAAGATGAGTAGGAAATGGAAAAATGGAAGTGCTGGCACTAACAGGAAAACAATTGAGACAAAGATAAACACCACTTGGTGTGTGGAAAGCAAGGACATGTTGGTTATACTGAGCTGTTCTATGGACTGAAGCTGGCCATCTGGATTGTGAAGAACAAGTACCAAACTGAAGAACACATAGGAAATTCTCCCACAACCAAATATCTACCAAGCAACAAAGCTGGCTCTATTTTCTCCATACCAGAACCCTGTCTCCTGCCCCAAGCACAGGATGTGAAGCCTGCAGGTAGTCAACAAAGGCAGAGTGAACAAACTATTCCATCCCAGGTAAGAAAATGAGATCTGAGCAGGGATATAGCTAGATTAAGACCAAAACCCACACTGTCATGGTCACCTAGGTGTCTAGGTCTCCAAGGCAGTACCTGCTCCATTACTCCAGAAACAACTCATGACACTAGAGGTAAGAGTTTCTCCCAAACTCTAGGTTTTATTTGGTAACACTTTGCCTTCTTAATAAACCATGACAGTGTGGGTTTTGGTCTCAATCTATGCTCCAATTAGCATTTCCGTTGAGCATCATATCAGTGCTCAAAAGGTTTCAGATTTTGGAGCATTTTGGAGTTTGGATTTTCAGATGTAGGATACTTAACCTGTAATATGATTATCTAATATTCTCTCTGTTTTCAACTGTGTGTGTGTCTAATTTGATGGATAAATGGAACCTCAAATTTGTTGAGCCAAATATAAACCTACCATCTGTAATTTTCAGAGACTTTTAGAATGTATCATCTCATGGTCATCATTTCAATATTAGAGAACTGAAGACCAAGGAGGAAATCTCTGCCTTCAGAGGGCAGAGGCAGCTGGATCTTCACCTGGTTTTACTCCATTTTATACTGTTGAGTCATTGCTAAGAAGGGGCTGTACACTTCCCAATCCCCATGTATCCCTGTATCCATGTGTCTGGGTGAGGACATGTGACCATGCTCACCAATGGTTTACTAGGGCAAGCCCAAGTGTCCACTCTAGGCAACTCAGTTGTCATAACTGTCTCAGGTCAGGAAGTAACTGTGCTCTCTCCAACCTTCTTCCCCCACTTCCTGTCTGGAGATAGAGGGTCCTGAGGCCCTTCAGGATGGTGATGCCACAGGATGTGAAAAACCTATGTCCCTGAATTATCAGGTGGAAAAAATCAACTGTCAACAAAGAATAACTATATTGAACTGTTTTGTGAACAAAAAATAAACATTATGCTAAACCACTGAATCACTGGGGATTTTACTGTCTTCTCTGGCTAGAGTTTCCCTACTGAGCATCGGTTGTGAGTCAGATCCAAGAGTATAGATGAGGTTTCCTTATTGCCATCCAATATTTATGCCAAAATTCAGTTATGTTTATAGCATCCGTACATCTTTGTGTTTCTGGATACAGTCTGGATTCCACTCCTGGCTGTATCCTTCACCTCCTTATTCCAAGACCCTAGCACATAATACCAGACACACTGTAGATATTCAACAAATATTCATTGAGTAAAAGGCCATCAGTTACCTCAACTAGAAAATGGGAATCAGAACCTTTTAAACACTAGAAATCAAGATATTGGACCGTATGATTTTGTGAGTACTTAATGCTCTGAAATCTGTAAAACCCCTGGTCTAATAAATCCTCTATAGGCTTCTGCTTTAGGTATGTTTTCAGTTTATCCTTGGCAGTGATGTTATGAAATTCCATTCTTGTGATTTTTTTCTTGATATTTATCTATATTTAGTATTATGCAAACTATCTGGTCCTGGTTTGAAGGGTGGGGGGGGTGGAAAACATACTTCTCTTTGGTCTTCCAATGCAAATCCAAGCAGCCAATATTTATTAAGGAGTTGATAAGAAAAGGCTAAGCAAATCATGTGATTAAGTCCAGGCATTCTGCTTAGCAAATTACATGCATCAGCTCATTTTTTCAACAACCCTATTATCCTCATTTTATAGATAAGGAAACATGTTTAGAAAGATTGAGCAATTGGTCCAATGCCAAATATTTAATAAATAGTAAAATAATAGAAGTCTCTTTGGTTTAGGAGCATGGGTTTCTAATTCTCCAGGCTCTGCCACCTAGTTGCAAGTAACATAGATAGGCTCTAGCTAACCTAATCAAAAAAAGAAATTTATTAGAATTGAAGATGAGTGTAAGAAAACAAAAATACAAACACAGAACTAAAAAGGAGCACGGATCAAAACAGTTCCTGGAATTCAAAAACAAACAGCCTCTTCTTCAGAGGGGCTCTTGGGAGGGGAATACAGCAACTCCATCTGTTCTCAGTGTTTGTGTTACTCTGCTCCAGAGACATTCTGTGGCAGAAGACTTTGGCCTCACTCAAGTCACCTGCCCACCCCTTGGCATGGGGAGAGTGGGACACCATGAGCGACAGTCCCACCAAGACCATAGTCAATGGAGTCACGCAGTCCCCAAAGTAAAATAAGGGCACTATTACCAGAAATCAGGGGAATGAACCCTGGGAAGGCTAGACAAGAGATGTCCACTCCAGCAGGATACAAAAGGAGCTCTTGGCCTATCCCCAATCTACCAAAACTACAGAACTAACAAAATGTCAAAAGGTGTGTTTCTATCCCCTCCCTGTACTCAGCCAAGCCCTAGCTCAAATCAAATCTCTCTTTTACTGAAGAGGATAAATTCTGGCTTGAATCTAGACTTGAATCATGTTCTCTCATCTACAAGCTCTGTTTGGGGAATTTACTAACCCTTTTAAAGTCTCCACCAGAAAAAAGGGCTAGTACTTAGCCCTTATATACCTAGTTTATGAGATTGCTGTGAGAATTATTCAATAATGCATAAATAGCTTGTGGCACAGCACCTAGAACATTAAAATAATTCAATAAATATTATTTATCACCACAACTACCATTAAACTATTAGCACGTAATTCTAGCCTCTCCTCTGAATACAGAACACCTCTGGGCAAAACTCACAGTTTTCAAATTCCAGTTTATGGTCAGGCCTTAAACAACCTGCAAAAAAGTGAGGAAAGAAATCAGTGAAGATAGTGTTTTTATAAAGCTAAATATATTTACTTTTGTTCATGTTAAGATGTCCTTTATTCATGGTGTTAGGAGCAGAAATTGTTTGGGATTTTTTAAAAATGTACTTATATACTTTTTAATTATCAAATTAAAAGGTTGTCAATTCCTTGTCTGCCCGTAAGTTTTCTTCATGACTTTATTGGGCCAAGCATCTCGGGAGATGGGACTACCTTGCACACATCACTTCATCAGCAGCCTTTCTAGATGCTTTCCCATGGTGCTTCTTGTATTGGAGGCGTTCTCACTCCTACCCCTTGCTCTCTATCCCCAAATTTATATTTCTCTGAAGCATTATCTGTGAAATTATACATTTATTCATTCATTAATTTATCTTTTTTCCCACTTAGAATGTGAGTTCCAGAAACTTTTATTAATTTCTATATCTGCAGCTTTTAGCACAGCCCTTGACACATATTAGTATGTTAGTTCCTTTTTAAAAAAAATTTAGAATAAATGAGCAATGTTGAATTGTGCAGCTGAAGGGTGTTGGGCTTTAGGACCAGATAGAGCCCATGTGAATACCAGCTCTGCCACCATTCTCATCTGCAAAATGACCATAAGGGTTATTGTGAAGTTTAAGTGAGAAAATAAAAGTAAAGTTCTTGCATATAATAGTCTCCCTTCAATTGCTATATCTCTTGCCCTGGCTTGACTTTAGCTTTGTTTCCAAAGCATCTTCCAGGCCGGGCGCGGTGGCTCACGCCTGTAACCCTAGCACTCTGGGAGGCCGAGGCGGGCGAACCGCTCAAGGTCAGGAGTTCGAAACCAGCCTGAGCAAGAGTGAGACCTCGTCTCTACTATAAATAGAAAGAAATTAATTGGACAACTAAAAATATATAGAAAAAATTAGCCGGGCATGGTGGCACATGCCTGTAGTCCCAGCTACTCGGAAGGCTGAGGCAGAAGGATTGCTTGAGCCCAGGAGTTTGAGGTTGCTGTGAGCTAGGCTGACGCCAGGGCATTCACTCTAGCCCGGGCAGCAGAGTGAGACTCTGTCTCAAAAAAAAAAAAAAAAAAAGCCAAAGTATCTTCCAAGTTTGATGCCCTATCCCCTCTGTAGGGGAAAAAGATATAACACCTTTTCCTCACCCATTGGAAGGGTCATGGCTGACCCCCTTATGACAAAAGATAGATTAACAAGAGAAAAGCATAACAAACTTATTTATCAAATTTTTAACATGATGTGGGAGACTTCAGAAATGATGACCCAAAGATCCAGGATAAACTGTGTATTTTTATTTGGGCTCAGTGAAGAATGGCAG
>CAUYRT010056140.1:0-12529 GCA_963574885.1 Lepilemur ruficaudatus
TCCCAGCTACTCGGGAGGCTGAGGCAGAAGGATTGCTTGAGCCCAGGAGTTTGAGGTTGCTGTGAGCTAGGCTGATGCCATGGCACTCTAGCCCAGGCAACAGAGTGAGACTCTGTCTCAAAAAAAAAAAAAAAAAAAAGATTTTAATATTTTGAAATGTATTTATTTTATTCTAATGTTCTTATGGTATAAGGCCTAAAATTAAGGCCCAGTATTATGTGTATTATGTGTTCCTTGGCATCTAGGGAAAATCAGGAGGCTCTCAGAAGGCTTCACTGCAAGTGCCCCTCCCCCTTGCACTCCCACAGGTAAAGTCCCCAGTCAAACAGCCCTCCTTATCACAGAGATGCATGCGATGAGCATGATGCCTGCTCAGCCCTCCGTAGCAGGCTTTAGTTCACATAATGGTGTCCCTGACTCTTGTTTGGCCCACAAAACAGAAAGGATTTCAGGAAAAATAAGTGTTAGTCTAGGTATCATGAGACAAGCTGAATTTGATTTTAATGAGGAATGCATTCAGGAAATGATTCATTAACTGGAATAAGCAGAGTTGAGGAAATTCTCCTCCAGGAGAAAAGCAAGAGATGGGAATCAGCATGAAAAGATGGCGAGACTTTAGTGAAGTGGGTCAGGCGACTCGACAAATAATGCTGGATAATGCTTTAATACAAAAGGAGGCCAAAGTAGTCTGGGGCAATGGCCCTCAATTCTAGCTGCTGAAGCTTAAGGGGAATATCTATGAGAATCTTTTGAACTTGCAAAAATACAGAAGTTCACTGAGCATGCTTGTAATTTACATCACTGCACCATTAATGTCCTCATGCTAAGAATAGATCAGAATAACACATATCCTACAGTACAGTTAGCAGAGATAGGCTTATTCTGAATACCATGTGTGTTCTCCCCCTAGTAGGAGCTAACTGAGCCCTGCTACATAATACCATACAAGTCTCAGTACGAACCTGTGAACAGAGGCAGGGAGAGTAAGTAGCTTTGTCCATAACTGACATGGAACCCAGAAATAACCAAATCATGGCCAGTTGTAACAATGCCTGTCCATAATAATATCTAGTATATGGACAAGGTCCGATTGTGTTGGGAAGGCATGTCTGTAATTCTCTTTGTTCTGCAATGAAACCAAATTGTACTATGTCCATACTATGACATGACGTAACACTATCATTGTTGATAGAATTCAACTACCTTATATAAATGTCATAGATAATACTGATACTGATCAGGAAATATATTGGGAGATTGAGTTAAAGCCTATTCAGGATGTAATACCAGTGGGGAATGACTGCCCTGAGGAAGAACTTGATTTAGCTAACCATCAGCTAACTTCTATGCTAAGTAGTTCTATACAAGTTTATCACAAGGTACAATAAGCTTATAAATAAATTCAACAAATTTGCAAGATATAAGATCAACACACAAAAGTCCATTGTATTTATACACACTAGCAATGAACAAATCTAAGAGGAATTAAGAAAATAATTCAATTTACAGAAGCATCCAAAAGAATAAAATACCTAGATATAAAGACGGCAATATTACCTAAAGGGATCTATAGAGTCGATGAAATCCCTATCAAAATCCCAACAAGCCTTTTTGTAGATATCAGCAACCTGATTCTAAAATTTATGTGGAAAGGCAAAGGTAATAAAACAACCAACACAATTCTAGAGAAAAACAAGGTTAGAGGGCTCACATTACCCTATTTCAAGGCTTAGTATGAAGCTATTATAACCCAGACAACATGGTTTTGGTGAACAAATACACATATTAATCAATGGAGTAGAATAAAGAGGCCAGAATCATACCCACACGAAAGTAATCATTTTTTAAAAAGGCACAAAGACCATTTGCGGAGAAAGTAGTTTTTTCAACAACTGATGCTGGAACAACTGGACCTCACTGAAGTGAGGGAGGGAGGTACTGAGTTTAGTATGTTTGGAAATGAGTGGAGACTGTAAGAATAAAGACAAAAGGAACATGTCCTCTAGTTGGTAAAGTTGTTCCTTGCAGAGATATGGGTTAGCAATTTTGAAACCCTATATGTGCATATTGGGATTGAAAAGATAAGCAAATAGATGGCAAATGGTGGGAGCTAGATTTCTCACTATTGGAAAGAGAGGTTATAGATAAGCAAGGGGAGAAGGCTGCAGACAGCAATGTGGTACTGGATTAGAGTTAGACACATGAGTATGAATTCATGTTTGTCTTAATACACACATGGATACACATATATATGCATATATAATTATAGATATAGGGTTAGTATACACACAGGTTAGTATACACACATATATTTCCTAGCTCTGTCATCTGAGAGGACCTAGAAACAATGATACTCCTATAGCAATGAGAACACCCAACACCCACATCTTGGTTTCTAATACTTTTCTTTAATGTAGGAACCAGAGCTTTTGGAAGTTTGGCTAGTTCTGGGGTCAATTCAGGGAATAGACAAGGTGTGTCTACATTATCTCATAGCACAAGAAAGTTAGGAAGTACTAATATCCATGAGTCCACACTGATATAAATGATTGAATAAATAAATAAATGCAGGAAAACAGAAAAATCTCCTGAACAGAAGAATTTCATTAATTTATGTAGATACTCAAGGAAGTAAAGCATAACTCCCTAACCTTAAGTGTCGGGTGCACATATTGGCCTTGCTTCCAATAAGAACAGTATGGAAAGCAGCGGTGTGGGGGGGGAGTAACTTTACAGTGGAGAAACCTGACAAACACTACCTCAGCTAGGTGACCAATGTAATATCATCAGTGAGTGGTAAGTTATATTATTAACTGTGTGCTTATTTTCTTATTGTCCATTCATAAATCTTCTTTCTTGAACTGTCCAAGTTTTTATGTCTCTGTTTATTGGGTTGTCTTTTTATCATTGAGTTGTAGGAGTTTTATATATTCAAGATTTAAGTTTATTATCAGATATATGTTGTGCAAGTATTTTCTCCTAGCCTCTCATTTGTCAGTTTGTTTGTTTATTGATTGATTGACTGAGATAGAGTCTTGCTCTGTCACCCAGTCTGATCTTGAACTCCTGGCCTCAGCAATCCTCCTGACAAGACCTCTCAAAGTACTGAGATTGGAGGCATGAGCCACAGCACCCAGCCTCAACTTATTTTTAGATGATACTCTCTTAAGGGCCAGAGATTTTTGTTTTGACAAACTCTAATTTATCAGCACATTTTTTATATGGTTAATGCTTATTGTGTTTTATTTAAGGAATCTTTGCCTACCCCAAAGAAGATCCAATGACTTTTGATAACAGCTACCCAGAGTTGAGCCAAACTTCACAGGTTAAGAGCACTGTCCTCCACAAGACTGGCCTCACTTCAGACACCATCCATAAGCTCAAGAGTCTCCAGGCCATCCTCACTTCTGACTGGCTGGCTACAAATTCAATACCTCAGGTTCTATAATATGCTGGAATAACTCAAAGAACTCAGGAAAATGCTATCCTTATAAGTATGGTTTTACTAGAGTAAAAGGATACCAGTTAGAACCAGGCAAAGGGAGAGACTACAGGCAGGGTCCAGGAGGGTTCCAAATGCAGTGTGTTGCATATCAGAATGTGTTACATGTGCTTCCTGACACACTGATGTGTAACAATACTCACAGAGTATTGTCAACCAGGGAAGCTCCCCTAAGCTTCTATATCCAGGGTTTTAAATGATTGATTAAATCATTGGCCACATCACTGAATTCAATCTCCAGCCTCCCTCCCTCCCCACTGGTAGAGCTGTGGTACCACTTAGTGCAAAGCCCCAACCCTCTAATTACATGATTGGTCTTTCCAGCCTGGCCAGCCCCTATCCTGAGTCATCTCAATAGTTTAGACTACTGGGCGCCCACTGTGAGTTGCTTCATTAACAAACTATCAGGTGTGATTCTAGGGTCTGTGATTAATAATTAAGACACTCCTATTGCTCAGGAACCAAGGGTTTAGAGATTATCTCCTAGGAGCCAGGATGAGGGCCAACCTCTCTTTGGATAAAGTTAATTATTATTCATTTATTTTTTAAAGACTGGGGTGTCACTTTGCTGCCCAGGCTGGTCTGGAACTTCTGGCCTCAAGTGATCCTCCCATCTCAGCCTCCTGAGTAACTCAGCTGGGATTACAGGCATGATACACCCTGCGCAGCTGGATAAAGTTAATTCTTAACTACACAGAAACTTATATATTTAGCTTTTATAACTAAGATCTACCTTGAATTAATTTTAGTGTATTGTGTGAGGTAAGGGGTCAAAATTCATTTTTTCCATGTGCATAACTATTAATAATTGCTCCAGCAATTCAAGACTTTTCTTTCCCCCTATTGAACTGCTTTGGTACCTTTGTTAAAAATCAATTGACCGTATATGTGTATGGTCAATTGCTAGGCTATCCTGTTCATTTGATCTTTTTCTGTATCCTTATGAAAAAAATCAAGCCATGCTACCTTGATTACCACAGCTTCATTATGGCATCAAGCAGTTCTTGAAAGAGGTAGTGTAAGTCCTCCACCTTTTTCTTTTTTAAGATTGATTTGGCTATCTAGGTTCTTTCTATTTCTAAACAAATTATACAATCTGTTTGTCAATTCCTTTTTAAGAAACCTGCTATGATCATGATTGGAAATACATTGAATCTGTATATTAGTTTGAGTAGAATTGGTATTTCATAATTATTGAGTGTAATATTGCCCATGAGTTTTACATATATGCCAAATTAGCAGATTGAGGAGATTTCTTTCTATTCCTAATTTTCTGAGAATTTTTTTTAAATCAAAAATGGATGTTGAATTCTGTCAAGTGCTTTTGCTGCATTTTCTGAGATTATTATATGATTTATCTCCTTTATTTATTAATGTGGTTAATTACTTTGACCCATTTTATTAATCTTAAATACATTTATGTTTTGAAACAATCACAAACTTGCAGGGAGATTTCATGTACAGAACAAAGACCTGATTGTCCACCACATGCATTAGAATACTTTACCATGAATTTTCTACAAATAATGATAATCATCACAATCATCAAAATCAGAAAATTATCAGTACCATCAATCCTTATGTCATATTCAAGTTTCACCAAATGTACCTATAATGTTTAGAATCATGCATTGAAAGTAGTTTTCATATCCCTTTCGTCCACATCAGTACAGAACATTTTTCTTAGTCCTTTTTTTAATTCATGACCTTGTTTCCTATGAGGATGACAAGCTGAGAGTTTTGCAGACTGTCCTTCAAGGTGAGTCTGCAGTTTCTTCATGATTAGATGCAGGTTAGATACCTTCGAACATAAAAGTAATGCTGTGTTTTCATTACATTTATTATGTGGTGTGTGATTTTGATTACTGGTGTTGTTCACATTGATTATTAGGTATGGTAGTGCCTGCCAGTCTTCTTTACTGTGAAGTTATTCTTTGGCTCTTGTAATTAGTATTTTGTGAGTAGGTAATTTGAAACTATGTAAATATTCCATTCTCTGTTAAAATTTTGATTGATTTATTAGTCGACTAATAACTATACGGAGGCATGGTTGCCTGTTTTTAATTAAATGGGTTATAATCCATTACTATCATTATTTATTTTCATGTTCAAATTATCCCTGATTTGGCCAGTGGTAGCCTCTTCAAGCTGGCTTCTGTGTCCTTTTGACATGTTTTCATCATTCTCGAAGCACTCCTTTGCTTTTTGGCATCATAAAAAGATGTTTTATTTATGTACTTTCCATGTACCAGGGCTGGAACCAACCATTTCTTCAATAAAGCCTGGTTCTCTCTAGTGAAGAATTGTATCTAGAAGCCAAGATCTGCATGCCAGTTGTTCTCATTTTTGTAAAGGCATTGCCACCCTCAGATGCTCTCAGTGGACAGAGCCAGAAAATATGTGTGTAGATACATGCATACACACACACACACACACACACACACAATTTACATATCTATCCCTCTAATTCTAGTTTTCTTGCTTTCTGTTTTGAAACCTTTTTCCCAACATTGAGAAACCAGGTTCCCACATTATCCTTAATATTAACCCTCTTGGATATAACTCCCATCTCTCCCACCATCCTATCTAACATGGGACACCCTCCTCATCATGCTTAGGTTCTGACATCCCTCATTAGGCTTCCCTCCTCTGCCCCTGTACTGTTATCTTGTCATTCTGCCTGCATTCTGACACCCTGCAACAGCAATGCATGGACAGCCTCCTTAATCGACTCAGGTGCACACAGGGTCATCTCCCTGTGTTTATGTCCTTCTCACCCTTCTTAGGCTCTGGTACCCTATGCCAGGCTACTCATCTGCAGGAATTCCTCTCACCGTGCTTGGGCTCTAATTCCCAAACCAGCCCCTTCCATTCCCACACACAGCCTGTTAATGCCCTATTCATCCGCTCTGGGCTCTGAATCCCATACTAGTTCACTGCCACCACCCACAAACTATCCTCACTCTACTTGTCTTCTAACACCATGTGCCCAGATGCCCCCATATATGAAAATTCTCCAACTCTACTTGGATTTCAACTCCTCATCTAGTGCTACATTTTCCAGGTTAATGTCCTCTTCCACTGCTCAGGCTTAGGACTAAATTTTCAGAAAAGAAAGAAAAGGGAAATAAAGAGAGGACCACATTGATTAATTTCAAAATATTAAATCCACCTTGCATTCCTGGAATAAACATCATTTATTCATGCATATTATTCATTTTTATATAGCTGGATTCAATTTACTATCAATATTTTGTTAAGGACTTTTGCATTTATGTCCAGAAATTTTTTATGGTCTATAATTTTCTTGTAATATCTTTGTCAGGCTTTGGTATTGCAGTTATGATGGTTACATAAAATATGTTCAGAAGTGCCGTCTCTATTTTCTAAAGGATTTGTGTAGGATTCATATTATTTCTTTGCTAATGCTTGATAGAATTCACCAGTGAAGCGATCTATGCCTGGAGTTTTATTTAAATAAAAACATTTTTAATTATATATTTAACAAATTTTCTATTTTTTCTTGAGTCAATTTTGCTAAATTGTGTCTTTCAAGGAATTTTTCTATTTCATCTAAGTTGTTGCATCTGTTAGCAAAATGTTGTTGTTCATAATATTCCTCTATTAACCTTTTAATATCTGTAAAGTTTGTAGTGGTAGCCTCATTATTATTCCAGATACTGGTAATTTGCATTTTCTCTTTTTTTTTATTAGTCTTGCTAGCAATTGTGTTAATCTTTTTTTTTAATTTTGATGCTGTTAAATTATTCTATTTTGTCTCTTCTCTATTTCATTGATTTAAGCTCTGATCTTTATTTTTATTTATTTTTGCTGACTTTGAATTTAACTTGCTCTATTTTCCTAGCTGCTTAAGGTAGAGGTTTAAACCAGTGATTTCAACCCTTTCTTCTTTTCTAATATGAACATTCAAAACTGTACACTTCTTTCTCTCTTCAGCACTCCTTTAGCTACACCCCAAAATTTTGATGGGTTGTGTTTTCGTTATCATTTAGTTCAAAATATTTTCCATTATACCTTAAGGTTTCTTTTTTTACCTTAAAATATATTAAGGATATTAAGAAGTATAATAATTTAGCAGGGCATGATGGTGTGTGCCTATAGTCTCAGCTACTTGGGAAGCTGAGGCAGGAGGATCTCTTAAAGCCAGGAGTTCGAGGCTGCAGTGTGCTATAATCATACCTGTGAATAGCCACTACACTCCAACCGGGGCAACATAGCAAGACCCTGTCGAGAAGAAGAGTAGGAGGAGGAAGGGGAAATGGAAGGAATGGAGGAGGAGGAGGAGGTGAAGGAGGAGGAGGAGGAAGAGGAGGAGGAGGAGAGAAGTAGTATTGGTTACAGTCTACATTCTCAGAACTATTCTAGATATTTTTTGTTATTCATTTCTAATTTCCATTGTAATCAGGGAATATAATCTATATGATTTCAAGCCTTTTAAATTGAGACTTGTTTTATGGCCAAGTATATGGGTCAATCTGGGTGAAATGCACTTGAAAATAATGTGTATTCTGCTGTTGTTGGTACAGTGTTTTGTAAGTGTCAAGTTAGTCAATGTGGTTGATAGTGTTGTACAAGCATTCTTTATTATTTATTTTCTGCCTACTTCCTATCAATTATTGAAATTTCCTATTATAATTATGAATTTTACCATTTCTCCTTTTAGTGATTTCTGTTTTTGCTTCATCTCTCTTGTTAACGTGTTTATAGTTGTTATGTATTCCTGATGGGATTGACCCTTATATCATTATAAAATGTTCTTCTTTGCCTTTGATCATCATTTTTTTCCTTAAATCTATTTTATGTGAGATTAGTATTGGCACTCCAGCTCTCTTCAGGTTACTCTTTACATGCACTATCTTTTCAATCCTTTTACTTTCAACTTCTCTGTGTCTTTGGATCTAAAGTGTGTCTCTTGTAAACAGCATATAGTTGGATCTTTTTAAAATCCATTTTGTCAATCTCTGTCTTTTAATTGGAGTATTTAGTAAATTTACATTTAATATTATTCTGTGGACACCCTGCAGAAGCAAGATGGACCTTACCATCAGATGGTAAGATGGTTCAGATGTCAAAATTAGTGACAACACATCCACACACCAAGACATGAAAAAGTTTATTACTCACATAATTAGGATTTCCAGGAAGATCAGGGTAACTTCCAAGCAGATCGAAAAATGGCTTGAGGGAGCAGGGAAAGGAGACCGCCTTGGGGTCTTTATGGTATGTCTGGCGTGAGGATTCCATGAGTGGCTTCAACTTCCCACCACCATCAAAGTAGGGCACCCAAGTGCCCAAGTTCTCAACTTGACTAAAAATGTGAGGAAGGAGAAGAGGGAGTGATGAAGTTTAAAATCTGTCATCAAATATTATAAAGTAGAACTAGACTCTTTAATATAAACGTAATTGCTAATAAGATAGGATTTACATTTGCAATTTTGCTATTTGTTTGCTATGCTTCATTTATTTCCACACAGTTGTTAGGTACTTACATGTTTAAAATTGTCTTCTTGATGAGTTGAACATTTTTTTACTATGAAATATTATTTAGCTCTAATATTATTTATGTACTGAAGTCTACCATGTCTAGTATTAATACAGCCACTTCAGCTTTTTTATGCCTAGTGTTTGCATAGCATATATTTTTCCATCCCTTTACTTCTAACCTATAAGTATCTTTATATTTAAAGGGAGTTTCTTAAAGACAGCTTATATTTAGATCTTACCTTTTTATTCAGTCTGACAATTTCTGCTCTTTTATTTTTCTATTTATCCATCATTTACATTTAAAATAATTGCTCCTGTACCTGAGTATAGATATACAATCTTCTTCTTCTTCTTCTTCTTTTTTGTTTTAAGAGACAGGGTCTCACTCTATTGCCCAGGCTGAAGTGCAGTGATCAAAGGTCACCGCAGCCTGGAACTCCTGGCCTCAAGTAATCCTCCCATTTCAGCCTCCTGAGTAGCTGGAATTACAGGCACATGCTACCATGCCTGGCTAATTTTTAAATTTTTTGTAGAGATGGGGTCTCACTATGTTGCCCAGGCTGTTCTCAAACTCCTGGCCTCAAGTAATCCTTCCATCTCAGTCTCCCAAAGTGCTTGGATTATAGGCATGAGCTACTGTGCCTGGCTACAATCTTCTATTTGTAGTCTATTCTGGCCTTCTGTTTTTATTCCATTGCTTATATTTTCCTTTTAAGTACTTTTTATCCCATTTTATCTTTTCTATTGTCTCACTATATAATTCTTATTGTTTTATTTTTGTGGATGCTCTAAGGATTACAGTATTCATTTTAAAACATATTATGATCCATCTTTACATAATCTTATATTGCCTTACAATAATATATTTCTATTTTATTACTCAAACATTTCTCTGATGTCATCAAGTATTTTTCTTCTATCTATATCTGCTGTTCCCAACCCCTGGGCCAAAGACCAGTACCAGTTCACAGCTAATCAGGGACCAGGCCACAGAGCTCTGCTGCTGTCCCCCCTCAGTCCCCCAATCCCCGTCTGTGGAAAAATTGTCTTCCATGAAACTTAGGAAGGAGGGAGTGCACAGCAGGAGGTGAGCAGTCAGTGAGCAGTGAAGCGTCACCTGTACTTACAGACACTTCCCATCACTGGCATCACCACCTGAGCTGCCCCCGCCCACCCCCCATTCATGGAAAAATTGTCCTCCATGAAACTGGTCCCTGGTGCCAAAAAGGTTGGGACTGCTGATCTAGATCATAAACTCTCTATATAATACAATGTATTTTAAAGACACTTTCCTGGTGCCGATTGTATAAAATTGGTGTTAATTCTTCTTTAAATATCTAATGGACTTCTCCATTTTGGGGGGGGCAGGGGAGGTTTTTAATTACAAATTCAATTTCCTTGATGGCTATAGGGCTTTTCAAATGATCTATTTCATATTGATTGAGTTGTGGTATTTTATGCATTCAGAGGAATCTGTTTCATCGAAGTTCTCAAATTTATATTTGTAGGGTTGTTCATAGTATCCCTTTATTATCCTTTGGGTGCCTGCAGGATCTGTGGTGATAGTCTCTGTTTCATTCCTGCTATTTGTGATTTTTGCCTTCTCACTTTTTCTCTTTCTAATTCTCGCCATAAGTATGCCAATTTCATTGATATTTTCAAAGAACCAGCTTTTGTTTCATTGACTTTTCTATAATGTTTTTCTGTTTATATTAGTCATCTTGGGCTTCCATAACAAAATACCACAGATTGGGTGCTTTAAACAAAAGAAATGTATTTCCCTCACAGTTCTGGAGGCTGGAAGTCCAAGATCAAGGTGCCAGAGTAGTCAGGTGTTAGTGAGGGTTCTTTAGGTTGCAGGTGGCCTTCTCACTGTATCCTCACATGGTGGAGAGAGAGTGCAAACTCTCTGGTATCTCTTGTATGAAAGCGCTAATCCCATCATGCGGGTCCCATACTCATGACCTCATCTAACCCTACTCACCTCGCAAATGCTCCATCTCCAAACATCACCACATTGAGGGTTAGGGCTCCAGTAGCTGAGATTGGAGGAGACACAATTCCGTCAACGGCACTGTTTTTATTTCACCGATTACTGCTCATATCTCCGCTATCTCCCTCTTGCAGGCTGTTTTGAGTTTATTTTACACTTTTCTAGTTTCTTGGAGTGGGAGACTGGATTTTGATTTAAGACTTTCCCCCTCGTCTAATGTGAGCATTTGGGACTATAAATTCCCTCTCAGTACTGCCTAGCTGTACCTCATGAATTTTGATGTATTGCATTTTCATTTTAATTCAGTTCAATGCATTTTTTATTTCACTTGAGACTTCCTCTTTGACTTGTGGTTATATAGAAATTTGATTTTTAGTTTCCAAGGATTTTAATATGTTTGTGTTATCTTTTTATATTATTGATTTTGAGTTTGATTCTATCGTGTTCAGAGAACATACTCTGTGGTTCAATTATTTTGAATTTGCCAAGGTTTGTTTTATGGCATAGGATATGATATATCTTGGTATGTATTCTGTTAGTACTTAAAAAGAGTAAATACTCTACTGTTTTTGGGTGGAGTGCTCTATAAATGATGATTTGACATTGTTGGTTGATGGTGTTGTTCAGTTCTATGTCTCTGCTAATTTTCTATAAATCATTGAGAGAGGGGTGTTGAAACATCCAACTATAATTGTGGATTAGTGTATTTCTCCTTTCAGTTTTATCAGTTATTAGATAATACCTTTATTAGGATATAATTCATATACCATACCATATCAGTCAGGGCTAGTCAGAGAAACAGAGCAAATAGAATGTTATTTAAAACCTTGGCTCATAATATGGAGGCTGGGAAGTCTGAAATCTGCAGTTGGCGCTGGCAGGCTCAAGACCAAAGAGAGCTGAGAGTGCAGTTCCAGTCTGAAGGCTGACAGGCAGAGATCCAGGAGAGCTGATGGTGCAAATCACGTCCAAAGGCAATCTGCTGGAGAGTCCCTTTTACTCAGGGGACAGTCTTTTTGTTCTACTTAGGACTTTAACCGATTAGATGAGGGCCACCCACATTATAAAGAGGAAACTACTTTAACCTACCAATTAAAATGTTAATTTCACCCACAGGCACCCTCACAGAAACACCCAGAATAATGTTTTCAGAAATATTCTGGCACCCCATGGCCTAGTCAAGTTGACACATAAAATTAACCATCACACATATAATTCACCCATTGAAAGTGTACAGTTCAATGCTTTTTAGTATATTCACAGGGTTGTGTAAACATCACCATAATCAATTTGAAAACACTTTCATCATTCCAAAAAGAAACCACATACCCATTACTAGTCAATCCCTATTTTCTCCCATCAACTCCAGTACTGTGCGACCACTAGCCTACTTTCTGTCTCTACCAATTTGCCTACTCTGGACATTTCATATAAAAGAAATCATTTAAAAAGAAATGTGGTCATTTGTGACTGGCTTATTTTACTTAGCATATTTTCATGGTTCATCCACATTATAGCATGTATCAGTA
>CAUYRT010056141.1:0-30800 GCA_963574885.1 Lepilemur ruficaudatus
AAACATAGAACAAATTAAGTGCCTCTCCTAACCATAAATTCTAACCAGGTCTTAGAGTAAATCTGAATAGTGAGCTGCATTTGAGATTCCAAATACAATTCAAAAGAAATTTGCATTCTGAATTTAGCTATTGACACAGAACATTCTTTTATCATTTGTATGTTATTATATGAATGTTGTCATTTAAAATGCATTTTTCAAAATTATGGGTAGTAACAAAGCAATCCTGTATGCCATATACAGTCTTAAATATTCTTATAATGATGGAGGTCACAGTAGCAAATGTAATAGAAATTGGTTAATATTAATGATTTCAGTCTTTGATTATAAAAATATAATTATATTTTGCATATTATCAATTCAAAATGTCATGTCGTGTCATATAACTGATTACTTATTCCTGGAAACAGTAAATCATGAGCTAAATTTAATATGTTATAGGACAATAGCTAAGTCTTTAAGTTAAAATTTGAAATGCCTAATTTATACTGTTAAATGTTATTTTTACATTAAGATTTGTTCTAGTGTTCAACATGCCTCAATTGAAGTTAATATTAAGTAAATATTTATAACTTTCAAGAATAAGTTAATGGTATATTTTTCCTTATCTTAGATTCAGTGATTAGTAAAAGGTATTACAATAACCAAATAAAACTGTATTAGAAATTAAACACAGAGCCACCAACAGTAACATACACACTCAAGCCACTGGTGAAAGAAAAAATGATTCTGTAAGAATATGAGAATCTCATCACTGCATTTTCGACATCCTACAAACTTAGCCTCTCTTATTCATAAGGTGCCTAGAACCTTTATGCCCAGTATATAAGGTGATATGCCAAGGATGATAATAGCTATCACTTAAATAATAATGTTATGTGATATATAGTGTTTTGATGTTTCTCCTTTGTTAATTTATTTAATCCTCAACAACTCTGTATAGGTATTATCATCAGTTCCCATTTTACAGATGAAGTATTAAAGATGCAGTCACATTTAGCAACATGGTCCAAATTACAACAGACTATTATTAATAATTTGCAGCTGTGATTTAAACTCAGGTCATTTATCTTGAGAGACTTTGTATAATTTCTCTATATCCCAGAGGGAAGAGCTATGCCCAAATGTCAGGTGACTAGTGATTTCTGTATTAGTCAGGGTTCTCCAGAAAAACAGAACCAATAAAATATGTAGAGACATATAAGAGGAGATATATTATAGGAATTGACACATATGATTATGAAGGCCAAGAAGTCCTACCATCTACCCTCTACAAGCTGGAAGACCAAGAAAATTGGTGGTGTAAGTCAGTCTGAGGCAGAAGACCTAAGGGAGGAGTGGTTGCTCGTATAAGTTCTGGAGTCCAAAGGCCCAAGAATCAGAGGCTCTGAAGTCTTAAGGCAGGAAAAAAAGATGTCAAGAGGGGAGAAATTTGCATTTCCTCCTTTGTTTTATTTAGGCCTTCAAGGGATTGGATAATGCCCCCCACATTGGTGAGGACTGATCTTCTGCACTATTGATTCAAATGCTTATCTCTTCTGGAAACACCCTCATAGACACTCCCAGAAATACTGCTTACCAACTACCTGGGCATCCCTTAGTGCAGCAGTCCAGTTTAAGTGGACACTTCAGATTAGCCGTCACAGATTTCTTTACTGAGGAGGAGTCGCAACTTCCAATAGATCCCCAGGTCTCCAAGTCCCGGATAGCTGGATTTCCCTGCCATGGTGGTAAACAGTGGGCACGTCAGTTCAAATTCATCAATGTTCAAGCGATCTGTTTGTACGTGCTTGTTCTCATCCTTCCCCAAATAGAGGGAGAGCATGGGGGAGGGGGACAGTCAGCATCCTCTGCAGGAAAACTGTGTGTTCAGCTCTGTTTGAGGATGCTTCTTGGCAAAATGCCAAGACATCAGTACCTGTGCGCCTGCCTACTGCATTTTGTTTTCTCTTTCTTTATTTTTCTCTCTTTTTTGTTGTGATAAGAACATTTGATGTGAGATCTACTCACTTAGTTTAAGTGCACAGTACAGTGTTATCTGGGCACTATGGATGTTGTACAATGTTTTATAGCAGTTCTCTAGGACTTACTATCTTGTATAACTGAAACCCATGGAATAGCAACTTACCACGTCCTCCTCCCCACTGCCTTTTTAGGCTACCTGTTACCATTGACAACAAAAAGATAGTGTTTACTCTGAACCCTTAGCAAGGCAGCTATCACTGTTAGAAATTAGCTTAGCAACTTTTCTTGGCTACCGCGGTAAAATGTAAAAAATAAACTTCTTGGATATCTATTACCAACTGATCCTTGTGTGGTCATTCTTTGTTTTCTCCAAACACTAATCATTATATTTTCTCCTCAGCCATTAAATGCTGTATTTCTTTGCATTATCATATACTTATAATAGAGCCAATGTTTACCCACCAGCCTCCTGCCCCAACAAGAAGCTCTGTGCATGGCCCACTTTGCCAATTTCTTGCCCTTGTTCTCTATACTCCAGCCATTTGGTCTTCATTCCTTTATAACTTCTCACCTCATATGATCTTTGCAAATGCTGCTTCCTCCACTAGAACATGACCTGCTCCTAGCCTCCTCTGTCCTTCTCGCCTGTCCATCTCCTGACCATCTATTCTGCCCCTCCAAGTTCACCTGAAGTAACTGTGTTCAATGTTATTATGGGACTGTGCTGCTCTCCCTCAGACTGTGTATGTGAGGCTATAGTGGTATAGTCGATAGTAAATATTTAGTTCACCTTTCTTCTCACTAGACTCTGAGACCGTGAAAACAGGAACTGTGTTGATTTCTGGCCATCATTGTGCCGCACGTGCTCAGGGACAAGTGTATTTCCTGGAACAGTGTAGATGCCAAAAAAATTTATTGGAGGAGAAAATAATCCAGGTACAAAAGGTAATGACAAGGTTACTGGCTCTTTCTGTTCTTTAAACTCTTATCCACAGGACTGCTTGCTGTCCACAGGACCTCAGTCATGCTGGTGTCCCCCCCCCCCCGTTATTTGCTCTATATAGGTCAATTCACCAAATAGATGATTAATTTCTTTTTTAAAGTCCCAGTATATTAAGCTCTGACATGAGTGACATGGCTGGTTAAAGGTTTATTAACTAAGCCTTAATTTTCACACAATAATATAGTTTCATTTTGTTTTTTGTTTTTTCTAATAATTCTATCTGCAAACACTAGCTACAGTAATTCAAATATGACTTCCCTACTAGGATGTCAGCCTTCTTTTTGCAGTAAATAAGACTTTAAATTATTTTTCTTTTGATTACTTATCTAAGTTAAATAAAAAAATAGCATACCATGTCATCTATATTCCTATATGTAGTATTTTTAATAATTTAAATATTCATTTAAATATTATATATTATAGGAAATAAATCATAACTTATTTTATTTTAGAAGTATTTCATTGCTACATTTTCATTGTCAAATTTTAAATTGTCAAAATGTTCAAAGAAAAGATAAAAGACTCATGTGTTTGTTGTACAAAACCTACCTACCGAGGTACAGAGAGAGACTCTCTGAGATGCAGACTGAAGATGTTTATAGCAAAGGGGCAGAAGTGCAATCCTTACATCACCTGCTTTCTTTTCTTGCTAAAATAGAATTGCTCCCTCTGGCATAGTTTCTAGGGCTTCTTTGTTTCTGGTCCAGTTTTACATGACTTAAGCAGTAAGGCTGGTGTGACTTCCCCAGAGAGATAATTTCCTGCAGTTTAATAGGTTTCTTTATTAGGATGCTTTCCCCTGTTGATCAGCCATTATATATTTTCATTACTTAATTTCCTTTCATTACATATGGGCATTATCTAAGAAGAAAATATGCAAAGTTTTAACTCATAATGTTTATGTTAAAAAGTAATAAATTATTATTAGTGGTGGTAGTAGCAGTAGTAGTATTATTGGGAAATACTCCAATCAGTGCTATGGGCTTGACTTTACACTGATACTCTGTGCTAATACTATACTTTTCTTCTTAAATATGCAAGAGTGGGAGAACAATAAAGATTTTGATGCAAAAAGTGATTGATTTTTCATATAGATTAGGGTTATGAGAATGAAGTTGAATGCCTCAAAAAGTAATGAAATGTTAGCAAATATCAAACTATAAATAACATAGGCTAAGAAAAACAAACTTAATTAGAGAGAACTAGTCCTTCACCATTTTATTAAGATAATATTCCATTAATTTTTCCTGACCACCTAGTCAGTATTCTTTTGAAATGTATTTGTTAACTGACTCCTTTGAGCAGAACAGAATTAGAATTATGGATTTATGACATGATGGTGAACCACAATTACAGGCATAACCACAACTAACAAGTTTTCCATTCATTGCACTGCATTTAAATATCAATCCAATAGAAGTTTGCCTGAAACACAAATAAGCATCTCCCTGTTCAGCAGAACATAAAGCTGATAATATGAAATTGTTTTGGTCAGTGAAAGAGGGGAGCACAGGACTAAGAAACAAAGATGTTAGATAGCAGAAATGCAATTGATTTATGATCAATGTAAGTGCTTTCAATAATGGAATAGCTCACCTTTACAAGTGCTATAGAGGCACTGAAATGTGATAAAAGTCTATTAAGAACACAAAGTCAAGTTGGCATAGAATCTCAGAGAAAACATGATTTTTTATAGGTGTACAACTTCTGGCATAAACAGTATTATATACATACTATTTAACTGTGCCTTTTGCAAATATGTAGAACACAAATTCTATTTTATTTCTATTATGTTTCAGTGTTTTGATAGACAATTTATAAAGTATAGCAGCTACTTTTATTAAAGCACATAACATCAACAATTATAACTGAAAAGGTTTTATTCATGCTTAGAAAACCAGTTCTGACAATTTCTTAATCATCTTTGCAATCCTGTACCACATACTTAGTAAGAAATTGTCCTTTGAACTGTTTCATCATGGGGCTGTGCTCCAAATCATAATTACTTTGATCAAACTGTCCTTTCCTTTGCAGCTGGAGAGTAATTATCATCAGGAGGTCCTATAAATGATATAATAGAAATTTGAATCCAAGTTTACAGAAATTTTTATGAAAAGCAACCTAAAAGGATAAGTTGCCCTTGTCTTAAGTAGCTAGCTGAGTTTAACAATTTTGACCTCTCATCAACATCTGCTGAACAATTGTGAAATAGTATAGGCAAAGTAAAATTGCCAAGATGCTAAATTTGAGCTAATGCAGCCTTCTAAACACATTTACTAAGGTCCTTTGGAAACAGACATTCCATAGTAAATAACAGGATGGCAAACTTTTTCCATTTCAAATTGACTAATTCAGTAGAGAACGTACAGAGAAAAACGAGGAATGCCTTCTCCAGTTCCTTTAGTTACAGGCTCCTCATGGCTAGATTATCAGCTAAACTTCTCATCACCCTAGATATTAAAAACATGGTCTGAAAAATCACCAAGTAAACAAAAAATTAAGCTTTTGAGAATCCCTGTCTTCACACTTACACATCTTAATTGAATTTAACGTTATCATAAACAATTTATCATTTGTAACACCTTATGCTATATAAGACAAAGTTAAATCATACACGTTTTAGCAAATGCTTTCAGAAGCATTATATTATTTGATCCTTACATTCTGGAGTAAACATTTTTATAATTTAGTCAGTTTGTCAGTCAACATGTATTTATTGAACAAATCTTTGCCTGGTAAGGTGCTGAGTCCTCGACATTCATTGATAAATAAAACAGACTCAGTGAATGCTTCGTGGAGTTTATGATATATTTTGAAAATTTGTGCAGTAAGAAATAAATATAGATAAATACTTTCAAGTTTTCAAAGTGCTGCAAAAAACAAAAAAATGACATATTAAATGAAGAAAATAAAGCAAAACCTTATTATCTTATTTCCCTAGAGAAATGTATCCAAAAAGTATTGATCCAGAGTTCAAACCTAAGAATACAATTTTAGTATCCTATATCCTACAGAACACCTAGAATCTCTGAGCACCATCTCCCAGTGGAATGTCAGTGAAGAACGTTGACCAGTAAGGGGAATCATGGGAAAATCACCACCATCTTAATCCTTAAAAAAAAAAGATATGCTGCTAATACATCATGTTTCTACTTAGAAAAGAGTATCATTGCTAATCTTTGGGCATATCTTGACACAGTTATAAATTCATGCATAAGAAAAATAATTTTCCTGAGCATAGATATTGAAGTTTCAGGGGTTATGCATTTTTTGTCTATTGCTGTTACCATCAGAGCTTCAGAGAGTATTTGGTGAATTGTAGGCATTTCAATTTCTCTGAGTGAAACAACAAACTAGAGTGTAAAATCAGGAAAAATATAAGATGAAGGATTGCATGCCGATTGGAGGGGAAAGTAGAAGAAAGTTTGAGTGAAATGATTATTCAATACTCTGGTAACAAATTAGTGTAATGCCCATATATGTTAACATTGCTAAGAAGAAGGATTTTTGGCATTTTCTTCACTCCATGTCAGAATAACCTGGTATCATTAATGTACTCTCACGATTACTGCATATTTAACATACCTGTAGTGGAAATGTTACAACTAAACAGCCAAGTCCAAGAGTAAGTTTAAACAGTGCTTGAAAGGGAGCATGTTGTAGAAAACAAGGATCTTTTTACCCCACTTATGTCATGGAGGGAACTATAACAAGGAAGAGATAAAGAAAGGACGCGCAGAAGCGAGGCTATTTAATAATGGGAGAGAGGCTTTCACGTTATGCTTGGCTAGGAGTTTTCAGTTATTATTATTTATACTTACAACCCATTAAAGCCCACCATTTATTACAATAGCTATAGGCTGCCCTAAAGTATTTTCAAGAACCAAAGAAGACTTTATACTGATGATTTATGAGAATAACAGGTCATACTTCTCCTAGAGGAGAGTGATAAGATTGACAGAAATGAAACACTGTGGATATTTCTGGGAATATAATCATATCATGTTTGAAGAAATATAAAAAGCATGTGTTTTAATAAAAATTATGTTTGATGCCCTTTCGATTAAATCTTAAGCCTAGTAAGCTAGTCACTTCCCTTCAAGGCAAGGCTTCATAAAGCTAATATAAAGAGTACTTTTCATGGGAATATCCACCTAAAACTGAAATGATTTCTGTGGTATACAGAGTTATAAGAATGGTTGCTTATGACTCTTGCCCTCTCCTTTGAGTGTAGGTGGAATCTGGGAATATTATGAAATATTACTTTCATGATTATGTTCTACTATTGGCAAAAAGAGAGATAAATCTGGAGAGACGAATCTAATCACATGAGCACTTAAAAAGCAGAAAATTTTCTCTGCCTAGTGGAAGAAGGGGAAGTTAGAGAGATCTGAAGCAGTGGAAGAATTTTATAGGCCATTGTTGCCGTAAATTTGGAGGAGACCTCATGGACGGATCAGAGATCAGCCATTAGGAGTCAACTTCCAGTTGATGGCCACAGAAAAAATGGTATGTACACACTCACACACATATACATGGAACTTTCCAAAATAATTCAGCTCTGAATTTGAATCACATAAATAGGGGGTTTCTCCAGAAGCCTAGGAAATCTAACCTTTATTCAGCATTATTTCTATAAATAAATATGCTATAATATAATATAATGTCGAGAAAGCACCTTTCGACCTAGGTATTATTTCTTAAATTTAATCTTTCTTGCTTTCTTTTGAAGTTATTTCCTTCCAAACTGCAATCCACAAAAATAAAATAAAGCCTTTTATTAGTCTCATCAGGTTATCATCACAGATTTAGTGTATTTATTTTATTCTACAAATCTGACACTTGATTGACCTCTCACTATTTTTAATCAAATAGTTGGTAATGCAAGAAAACTAGCAGTCTAAGAAAAACAGCAGGAATATCTACTTATATTCCTAGTACATCTTAAAAATTGTAAAGAAGCTCCTACTAAATCAATGTTGTAATTGAAAAGATTGTAATTAAATTAGGAAGCACTTTTACATACTATATTTTATTTATTATTGAAATAATCTTAAATAATAAGTTGTTAGTACCTTCTACCTTTGCAGAAGAAAACTGAAGAACACTAAAAGCTTATATGAATGATTTTTACTAATCAAGCATTAGCATTTTAGAGAGGAGAAATGGGCTTGTAGCATAAAATAGAAAACCTACCCCAAAGTATCTTACAATAGGAGAGCTTCCCAGTTTCAGACAAGCTGGTCTAGCTATATTCCTCATCCTACTCCTCCAACACTCGAAATATCAAATATTGTCTTCCTCTAAATAAGTATTGTTAAAAACAAAACAAAACTGATCTGTGGTTCTGCCTTTAGTATTTTTGGCCACTTATTATGAATAGTTTACGGAGTCTCGTACTCTACAATCAATTGCAGTGACAAAGGAGATAAGAACTTTAATTGTGTTCTTTAACTGCTATATGTCAATATTTATCTGATATATTTACTTATGATTTGTTATTATAGTTTGATATAGACTTATTACTATGTGATAACATACATAATACATGCTTACATATTACTCAATCACTGCATTATCAAATCATTCCTAATTTTACACAGTTATTTTGTTATTTCAAGGAGAGAAATGGTTACTCTTTTTAATGTTCCCTCGGCACCTACCACTAAAGTTAAAGTGAGAGAGAGACACTGTATTATAGTGGACAAAATTCAGGACTCTAAAATTCTATTCTTGGCTTCAAAGTTCAATTAATGTGTGATCATATGGGCAAAATAGAAATTATAGAACCTATTGCAAGTCCTTAGTTATGATGATTGAAAGAGATGGTCCCAGTGGAGCAATTGGCACATCGTGAGACTGTAATTAGTATTAGTTTTCCTTTGATTGTTATTGGTGGTGGTGGTGGTGATTTTTTTCAATTACAGCTGCCTGTTTTAGCAACCATTCATAGTATATTTTTTCTTATGCAAAAATTTTTAAAAGCTTCAGAAAAAAGATGCAACAAAATATAAATTAGTTTTATCAGAATTCAATTATAGAAACCAAACCAAAGTGTGCCCTTAAACACACATGAGTATTTCTTACAGGAATTAGCCTGCAGTAGTGGGAACTGGACAAACAGTCTCAGGAATGCTGTCGTCTTGAGTCTGGCTGGAGCTTTTATCCAGTGAGCAGGCAGTTGGTGAGAGCAGATGAACTGCAAATAAAGCAGGTGAGAACCCAAAACTATGAGTTAAAACCCACAATGTGGATAGATTGAAACCTGTGTCAGTTCTTGCTGTCTCTGACTCTGAAATATGTGAGTTTGAAAACAAAGCAAAACAGAAAACCTGGTGCCTTTCATCCAGGAGCAAAAGGCACGCCTGGTCGGGAGTCAGAGAAGCTGACTGGGAATTCCCGAGAATGGGATGTGGAGCAGTTGCAGCCTTGACCAGCACCCTGCACCAAAACAGGGTGCCCTGCAGGTGAGCAAGAGCCACAAAACGGTCACTGCCTCACTTTGCTAATGAACCCACAAAGGGTTTTTTTCTCCTACGGTCAGTTGTTTGCACACAGAAAGCCAATTACTGAGACAGGGATAGCCAAGGAAGTAAGGAAGTTTATAGCAGAGGACGTCAACCGGGAAGTCGGAAGATTGCCTCAAATCCGCCTCCCCAACTGAGGCCAGGGGTCAGGGGTTTTTCTAGAGGTGAAATGAGTAATGCATGAAGTTAGTGAGCATCATTACACATCTGGGGTGGAGTGCAAGGCACTCAAGCACAGTGAGAAACCGTACTGACACATACGTCACATGATCAAAAAATGGCAAATGAGCCCCTTGCAGGCAGAGATTTTAGTGGTACCATGCGCTAGGGGTTAACACTGGTAGTGGGTTGTGGGGAGTAGGTTGCTACGCGGGCCCTCGGGCAAGGTCTGTGGCGGAATGTCCCTTATCTTGACTTCTCTGAACAATCAGAGGTGAAAGGCTTTGTAAGTTATCTCATGGCTACAAGGAGATCCCACCATTTCTGAAAAACTCAAAAGGGAATGGAACAGTGAAACAGAAAGTTACAAAGTTCTGGTCATCAAATCTTACCTGGGAACTTGAAACCTAAGAGAACTGCAAAAAGGCCTTTTTGTTCATGGAGCTAGTTACAACTTCTTCCTTCATAATCTCTCACAAATACATCTTCTGTGGTGCACACTACTCAGAAACAGACAGGGAATTCAGTGAAATGTAGTTCAACCGAGTCAAATTGACACATTACAAAGCCACCACTCTCGTAAGGAGTTACAGAATACACTACAGTAAAGAAGTAATGATAAGACCTTCCTTAGAGTCTAAGAAAAAATAAATTCCTTTTTCCCAAAAGCACAGTGTAACATTTGACTCATACAGAGTCAAATGATCTCTCCCCAGCCAGAGGTCAATTAATTCCATGTGTCACCAAACTTAGTTCATGTTTCTCTGCTTGTTTTTTTTTTTTTCCCCAGCAGAAGTGAGATAAAAAGGGGAAAACAAAAGGAGGTCTAAATTCTAGAGTATGATTTTGAATTCTTTCTATGTCAGATTTTTATAATTTATTATTGAAATGAGTCTATTACCATCAAGTTCATAAAGAGATGGCAGTTTGATAAAGTTCTGTAAGAATGCCAACTAAACATTTTATTGAATGTATGCAATTATAATAAAATTTGACTTACAAACATAAATTAAGCCAACCATTATGTTTTATTTTTTGATTCAAATTTGTTTTTGTATCCCCAATGTTATTCTTTTACTATCATGAAATCAAAAAAATCTGTCACATATGGAAAACTACTAGTTTTTATGCTGGAAATACATGATTTTCAAGACCAAACAATTAAAAGAAAATCTCTTCTCCCTTTTCTTCTAGTTTCAAATAGATTCCAATTTAATCGTACTCAACAGATTGGCAGAAAGCATTAAGCAGACACATTCTTAAGAATATTCAGCCCAAACCATGGTTTTTTTTACTGTGATAATTACAACTGGGTATATTAATAGAATGGTTAGCTTGAGGCTCAAGCAAATAAACTGACTCATATTCTGCTCTCTTAGTAATAACACTGTTGTTTGAGTCTCTTTCTTGCAAGAGCTTGACTACTAACAAAACAATGTTATTTTTCTCGTAATGTGTTTTATCTTCAAGACTAAATTTACCATTAAAAAACATTTCCCAATTAAAAAAAATTATGATTCCAGGAAATGGCCAAAACTAAAAGTAGAAAGGACAGAGGTTCAGTTCTGTATTCCTCAGAGAGATTGAAAGCTACTTTTACTGAACATGAAATGACATTTAAGACTGTACTAAGATTGGCCACTAATATAATAAATGGAAGCTCTAGATTCACCTCACTAAGGATTTAATTAATATGAGGGATAAAACAGGGCAAAATGACAAACCAAAAAAGTAGAAGTTAAACCACTAATCTGCTACTTAAAACCATGAAGATTAGTTTCTTGAATATGACTTGTGGGGCAATGGTTTGGGTTGTAGAGGAAAAAACCCTTAAACCATTAGAATGGATTATCCCATTCTTTTATAAATTGACAAAACAGCCAAACTTTATTGCTTCTTTCTTTGACTTCAAGCTCCAGTAATAATTAAAGATAACCATTGTAAAAACGATAATCATAGCATAGATGAATTTTATAAGATTATGGGTAGTGCACTGAATTTTACTTCTGTTACTTAACCATATATACCATAATTCTTGGTATTAATTTGAAACTAAGAAATTTACTTTATTGCACATTTTTAGCCCATGAGGAGATTTCTTTACATTGAATGATACAGTCTAGTGCAAACTGATTTTCTACAAAAATATAGTTTCTTTAAAAGTAGAAAAACAAATCTATTAAATTTCATCTGTCACAATTAACACAAAAACTTACTTTGTGAACAAGAATTTCCATAGTTTTCTTTATGAGGGATAAGAATGATTTTTGTATTTTTACCGGTAAGATCCTTTTTAATTCTTGATATCCCAGATATACCTGAGTTTATTTAAATATTAGAATTTTGTCTATAACAAAGCAGCAACTTTTAATGGAATCAGAATAATTTTTATATTGTTTAATTTAAATAATTAGTATGAGACACTTGCTATTTGTTTCTTGGTTATTACCTAGTTAAGAACAAGGGAAGAGGAGGATGTCATCTTGGTTTTGGGGAAAATAGCAAACTGGATAATTCTCAAAAGCAGAATTTTGGGAACAAAGAACAAGTTGCAAGACAATAAATATAGTATGATATCTTTTTTTGAAGTTTAAATTACTGCAAGAGACCTTATATTGTTTAATTATGGAAACAGTTTAGTGAACTGAAATTATAAACACAAAATCAAAGTAGGAGTGAAATGAAGTTGGGAAAAGTAATTGGAGGTTTCAACATGATTTAATGATGTATTAGTTTTTATTATGTTATACATAATTGTTTTTCAGATTTAAGAAATTTTCATAGTAGGTTTTTGTTGTTTCTTTTCTTTCTTTTCCTTTTTTAAATAGACTTTGCAAGAATTTGCCAACGGTGCAATTAGAAATCCATAACACAACTCTCACTACTGACATTAACCACAAGTTCAGGGCATTCACAAAACTTCTCTGAGGTTTGTTCATTCCCTAGCAAAACTCACAGACCTCACTGAAAGCTGTTGTATTAAAATCAGCCAGGGGAAAAAGAATATAGGCAGGAGTCCAGGAAAACTACCAGATGTGGAGCTCTCATTGTCCTCTCTCTGTGGAGTCCCAGATATTTGACTTTCACAATATCAGTGTGAGACAATGCCCTTGAAGTTGCCAACTGGAGAAGCTCACCTGAGCCTTAGCATTCATAGTCTTTCTTATTCAGAGTCCTTACTAGACTCCAAATAGGCCCAACTGGCTATCCACCTGGCTGCCCTCAGTTTCCAGAGCATCAGGAGATCTAACAGGTATCAGAAGATTCAAAAACCACATCCTAAATCATACCGTTACTATCTGGGTGGCCCAGGGCTCCCAGGCAAAGAAAGATACTCCTAGTGGACATGACATTTCTAGGGCTTAGTAATTACCTACCAGAAGCCCAGACAAAGGCTAGACCCTTTTTGAGCAAAGTAAAATTCTTAACTACACGGTATCTCATCAGAACAACAAATAACTTATAAATTCCCTGGGTGGTTGATTATAGGTAAGTTTAACGTTCTGGAATTTTTTAACATTCGTAATGAGCATGTATTCTTTCTTTAGTAGAGAAAAAAGACCCTTTAAAAAAAGAGAGACAATTATGTAATTTTGACATTGGTCATCAGTTGTCATCTATTGAGAAGCACTAGTCTAAGGCCCTTTGGCCTACAGTTTTTGCACCAGTATTAATAATCAAAGACTTTACTTTTGGATGTCATTATCTGCATGAAATACTTCCAGAATTTACTCTTTTAACAGACACTTAGTGATTTAGGTACTGGCTTTATGCAAAGAAATGTATCTATTTGAATGAGGAGAAATTAAATATGGATTTGATTTTTTAATACAAAATTAAGCTGTGCATAGTCATTACTTTTTAGTTTTCTTTTTTATCAATCCTATGATTTCTCCATATTTTTAATCAGATTCTTCTAAAGGGCAAGTAATGTTTTTCCACCAGCTTTTTTCCCTCTTTTTTCTTTCTTCTTTTTCTAATTACTCCCTCTGCGTCTCTCTGTGCGTGTGTGTATGTGTCTAATTCATGTACATTAGTCTTTACAGCAAGGAAAGTAATATCTCAAGGGCTGATTTGTTGCTCCACTCTTAGTAGATTCAGATCTAAATTAGAAAATGCATTCATTGGCCTTCTGCACCAAAGAAGACAACAGGGAAAAAAAGGAGTTGGAAAAGTAAAACTTGTATGTAGTGACTGATAGACCAGAATCATTTAGTTTAGAATTTAAGAAATCATATAAACTGGCATTTTCTTGGGATCAAGTAAATTTATAAAAGTTAAATATTTATGGACCAAAGAGATATTGAAAATATATTCTACACTTTTGTTGTTGTTGCTACTGTTGTTTCATTTTGACCAACTCATATTAAATATTTACATATTTATCATAATAAAAAAATAGCTTATTGCCCTCCTCAACTTGACATTATCATGTGATGCTTCTTGGGTATCTCTGTATGTGAATAAAAAGAGAATAATCACTTTTTGCCTTTCCCAGATGCCAGAACAATAAAAAAGCAGGTTACAATTGCAGCGTGACAGATTGCCCTCGGTAAATACGTTAAATATTGAACTGAGGTGTTAAAATTTCTTTCTCTTGAGTACTTAAAAATCCATGATAAATTTAAATGGCTTGAAAGATTTGTAAGTCTCTTTGGATGAAGGAAGGACTAGAAGCCTCTCGAGGTATCTTCTACAATCTCCTATCTTTGGAGAATCTATGATATATTAGGAAAAGTGAAGTAGAGAGAAAAATTGATAGGGAACAAGGTACAGAATTTAAGCTAGTAGATTTCAACAGGCAATTAATTTAACACTGTGCTGATAAATTCTTGTCGGCATTTGCAATTCTTCAGGGGTTTTGTAGGAAAAGAGCCCTTCTATGTTCTTCGAGGGTTCCTGGTGCAATACAAATAAATCTCTTTAAGATTTTTTGGGCCCAAGGTAAAAAGGACAAGTGTGTTGACTTCGATCCTGGATCTTCTTACAAAAGAAAGAAAAATATTGAAGCAGGAACTACTATCTCCTAAGAGTTTCCCAGCAAATATCTGTCAAAAAGACTGAAAGAATAGAGTAGCATAGAACTGAATTGAACTGTTACGTGTGAAGTCGTTCAAATTGCAGTCTGCATAAGATCAAGTCAAACTGTCTCTTCTTGGTTTTTTGAATATTTCTTGCAGTTTCTACAAAGTGTGGAATATGCTATTAATATATATGGTAGTTCATACTAAATATGTTGTTTTTTTTGCATAACATTAATTCAATCAAAGTGTACATAGAGAAAAATACAAAAGCAATTATAAAGCTAGTAAATGTGCCTTGAGATATTTTCTTAAAACTTAATGCCAAAAAGTAAAACTGCAAGCCTATAAATTTTGTTCTTAGATAGTTAATGTAGACCCAACTGATTATAGATAGCTACTATGTTATTCTTAAATTCAGCTATCAACTTATTAAAGTTATCTCAGAAACAAGTTAAGTGCAATAAAAGGATAATAAATTTTATGAACAAAAATACAATATTTTCAATGAATACCATAATTAAATTTTAAAGAAGAAAACATAAAATAGGAATGTATTATGCAATTTGTTAAATATTTCAGAACCATTATAATAAAAGTAAATTTTTGTCAAACTAAACAATTATAAATTGTACCTACTCTTAGTAATTTACTCTAGTACTTTTTAAGCATTTGGGAATAAAAGATAGTTTTATCTTTTACTTAATCATATAAAAATCAGTCCTTGGGAATACACACACACACACACAAAAGACAGACAATCAGTCTCTTACCGTGAAGCTTACATTTAAGAACTGCAAACTCACAGCACAAAGGACCCTATCCCCTACCCCTTCACATACACACACACGCTCTAAGAGACCAAATTTTACCGTACATATATAGGTCCTGTGTCCCTAAGATAACCCCAGCTCCTTTAAAAGGCCTGTCTGAGAAAGCTCAATGTTGTCAAAATAATTTACTGTTTGTTGCAGCCAATACCTGACTGTGGGCCACTGACCTCCCTTTTCTTATGGCATTTACTTTAGAAAACTTGCAATTATAAATCTGTTCTCTGCCCCTATGAGGTATAAATCTTCTATAACCCAGAAATGTCTTCCTCAAGGACCTGGGAGCCATCCTGTTGAAATGTAATCATCTGGGGAAAAAACGAGTCCTTTCTCCTAATCTCTGTGACACTGTTAGAGGAGTTATCCCATAAGGGACAATCAGCAAGCACAGAAGGCCTAAGTACATTGACCAACCTCTCCTCACCCCTAGTGTCCAGTATTTTAACTCTTGCACAAATCAATGTCTAAAATGCTTCCTTTCCTTTGTTTCTGTGGAATTGGAATATGGGAGTCTCTCTTCTCTATTGCAGCAGTCAGAATAAAATCTCTCTTACTACTTTTAATACATTTTTGGCTTTGTTTTTCTTTGGCACAATTCATTGGGATAAATAGACATTAGCAAATAAACACATATATAATGCCACAACTACAACTGGTAAGAAATGCTTATTATGAAAATGACAGGGTGTTGTGGTGTAGAGTAAAAGCAGCACTTTCTTGTGTTAGATTCACCAAAGAGGTGATGCAGGAGTTGAAACATTAAGGAGAGAAATTTTATAAATAGGTGGATTAATATTTTTCTAGGCATAAAGAAATAAAATAAACAAGAGACTTCAGTATGCCAGAAATGATAGATGATTGTGTGCCTTGAGCATAGACTGAAAAGGGGCACAGTTAAACTGGGTATGTTAAGTGGGAATCAGATCATAAAGCACCTTCTTGATCATTGATAGAGTTTGTGTTTTATTATGAATGCTTCATAAACCATTGAAAGGAAGAAGTGTAGAGAAGATAAATCATTTCATCTTAAAATTTTCACAGTAGGCCTAGTGTGCAGAAATGGATGGGAAGAGAACAAATACATAAGCACGAAGATAGTTTTGAGATACAATTTTTTTGGCTGAGAAATATCAATTGAATATTGGGGAAAAGGGAAGGATAACATTTAAGATATTTCTAAAGTTTCTGACTTTCGTAACTGAAGAGATGGTTATTCCAATCCTTGAGATGTAGAAAAAGTTTAGCTTTTAAGGGACGAGAAAATAAAGTGTTCAATTTTGGATAAGCTAAGTTTAGAAGTCTGTGAGCTATCCAAGTGGAAATATCAATAGCTCAGTGAAAATATCTTGGCGGGAGCTCTGCATGTTAAAGTGTATGGATGGTATTTAAGTGAATGAGATCATTCTCAAGTGTTAACAGATAAAAGAAATAGAGAAAAAGACACCTGTGGTCTGAGTATCTGAATAATTTAGAGAAGAGAGATGCTAGAAAAGACCAGAATGGGTAGTCAGTGAGGCAGGAGGGGTACCTGAAGAGGAAACCTCCACAAAGGCCTGGAGCAGATTTCTAAGACAAAGCACACAGTCAACTCTGTCAAATTCTACTAACTAGTCAAATACAACAAGATTTAAAAACATGCATTGAATTTAATTAAAATAGTAATAGTCAATGACCTTGATAAAAGCAGTTTCACTGGAGTTGTGGATACTTCACAGACTGCAAAGATTTGGAGAGTAATTAGGGAGGATATCGTAGCAACATATCTTTGCAGAGTATTATAACCTGAAAACCTCACATAATAAATACTTAGGAATATTACAAATTGTTACTTTTTACATTATTTATCACTATTGCAACAAGAAATAAAATGCCAGAAAAAAAATGTAGGACTGAATACCAGAGAGGAGAATTCATGTGCTAGTTAGGTAGTAGGGTACAAAGTTGAGAACAGGAGAAATATACCACTTTAGTAATTACAGAGTTGCCTTGTAATGTTATATTGAAATACACCTGCCTTTTTCTTTTTGCATGACTGTGGAGCATCTCTTTATCTTCCCTAATTTCTTTCTTCTTCTTCTGTTTTACTTTCAGAAAGAGCTATTGTGAATTCTGATTTTTTTTCAGAAAGGCTCTGTGTTATTACCCTAGTGAAGGCAATCATTATTCATGGCCTGGACAATAGTTGACAGTCTCCTACCTACACATATCTTACTCCTACTGCCAAATTCTCATCATTATGCACTTTCTAAAACCAAGGTCTCCCTTCTGCTTAAAACTTCCACTGTAACACCATCACATACAGCTTAAAATAAATTTGCTCATGAGGTGTCTCCTGCCCTTCCCTGTAAGTCTCATTTCCCTTAATTTCACCATAGCATCTGTGATAATTAATTTTACATGTCAACTTGACTGGGCCATGGGATGCCCAGATAGCTGGTAAAACAGTATTTCCAAGTGTGTGAGTAAGGGTGTTTCCAGAAGAGGTTTGCATTTGCATCAGTAGACTGAGTTAAGAAGATCTCTCTCATCAGTGTGGGCAGAGATCATCCAATTCATTGAGGGTCCAAATAGAACAAAAAGTCAGAGAAAGAGTGAATTTGCCCTCTCTGTTTGAACTGGAACATCCATCTTCTCCTGTCTTGGGCATCAGAGCTAATGGGTTTTGGACCTTCAGACCCAGTGGTCCCCAATCTTTTTGGTACCAGCGACTGGTTTCATGGAAAATAACTTTTCCATGGACAGAGGGTGGGTTGGTGGTGTGGTCTGGTTTGGGGAAGGGTGGTGCAGAGCTCAGATGGTGATGCACGGCCTATTTTCTAAGAGGCCATGGACCATGGTATAGGGGTTGGGGAACACAGAATTACACTGCCAGTTTTCCTGGCTCTCCAGTTCACAGGCAGCAGATTGTGGGACTTCCCAGCCTCTATAACCATGAAAGTTAATTCCTATAATCAATCAATGTATCTGTCTATCTATCTATCCATCTATCTGATCTCCTATTGGTTTGTTTTTCTGGGGAAGCCTAACATAACATCTCATCCAGTTATATTAAACAATTTTTTAGTAACAGAAATCATTTTTATGTCACTGTTCTGTGTGCTCCTCACGCTGCATGGTCTTCTTGTCAAGTTTGTCTGCAGCTAGCCCATCTAATAATCAATTTCACTTCTTCATAATGCATGATTAATCTTTAATTACCTCATTTTAAAATATTTTCTGACATTGATTTCTCCCTCTTGAAGGCAGTAAATCCTCCTCTCTTCTTAATGACTAAAGCTCTTTTGTTATAGTAACACTTATCACACTTTAAAATGTTAAATTACCCAAGTAGACTATTGCTTCCTTCAAAATAAGATATGTTCTTTTGGGTACAACAGCTTATAATAAATTCTAAACAAATGTTAAATGAATAACTAGTACTCACTTGAAAAATCTGTTATTTTAAAAAAATGTTTGCTAGAATTTTGATTTAAAAAAATGTTCAGCATTTGTTCATTCATTATATGTATATGTCAAATTGGTCTCAGTTGAAATCATTGCTCTGTGTTATTCAGTTATTCTTAAGTCTATATTTGTTTCAATTAATCCTTAAAGGTGTTTCTGCTTTGTTAGAGTATTTCAATTCACTTGTAAATTTTATCTGTTTGGAAACCTTTGGTTGAAGTTAGACAAACCCCACATTAAATAGCTTTAAACAATAAGAAAAATCCATGATAACGAAATTGGAATTCTGACAAGGAATATGTTCAAATGTTGTTGGATCAAATTTTTCAAGATGAAAAAATATTACTCAATCTTTTGGGGGGGGTTCATTGAATCACATTTCAATTCCTGTTTCCGGTGGCACATAATGAAATAGCTTAGGCCTGGTTTCTGAACTAAGTGATTCGGAGGGAGATTGGGTTAGAATCATGAGGGACCAACTTTGCAGCTGAGTCTTAATCTCTAGTGGTTCTAAGTTAACAACCTTATTCTAAGCCAAAAAGAGAGGTTGGGCATGTTATCAAACAGATAATACAATGTCTACTACACCTAAGGCTTTTTACTTCTATCTAGATACTTACATGCATATGTAAGTGCATGTGTATTTTGTTTTTGAAACACATATTTAAAATTTATCAATGATCAAAATGTGCCTGCATTGTTAAAAAACTACAGTTTTTAAACACAACTTATGCCTTGTTATTTCTTTTTGAGGTTACTATAAAAGAAAAATGATGTTTATTAAACAAAAAAAAACATTGAATTGCACATGTTTTTTATCACACAGATGATTGGTAAATTAATTTTACTAAAATAAAACGTATACTTTTTAAAATATAAAATACTTAATTTTAACATGTTCACCAGTTTTGAGTAAGTGGTTGATACATCACTAACACAAAGTTGGTGATACAGCAACTGTGAAATGAAAGCAGCTACAAGGTAAAGTCATGTCTGCTTGGGAATGGCTGACTATTGCAAAACTTTGACTATTTATTGCATATAAAGTAACACAAGTAAAACCTAGGTTTAATATTTTATTTTTGTTCCACAGTTTTTCTTTCAAACAATGATAAGATTCTTCTTATATTTAATTTGAAAATGAAAGATTATTAAGAATTCAAAAGTCAAGTATTATAAGATAAGGATTAGATCAATAAAATACATAAAATTGGAAGTGTTTTTATTTGAGGTCTTTTGATAATTTGTCTCTGCCAAGTAAATTTGTTTGTTGTGTTAGTAGCAAAGATAGGTTATTATAAAATAGTTATTTTGCAGAAAATCTACTTTCCCAATAAACTACAAAGCACCAAAAAAATCAATTTGTGCTCTATAAAATATAAAATATTATCATTTTATAGTGATTTATAATTTGCAAAGCACATTCAAAAATACAACCTTATTTTTCTTGTGAAATCACAGTAAAAGAGGTATTGTTATTCATATATATGGATAAGAAAACTAAAAATCATAGTGATTAAATTATGCATGTGAGATAACAATAATAGAAAGCAGAGCTGGAACCTAAAATTAGACTATTGATTCTTCATCTAGGGCTCTTTCCAACCTTTTATGACACCAATTTAGATGTCTGAAGAGTATTTATTTTAGTATCACAAACAAGATTACTAAAAAACTTGGAGGTGACACTAATACAGATAAGATGCTGGCTTCTTTAATGGTGGTGTAGGTAGGGAAGGATAAGCTAATACAGCAAATACAAAATATCAGAGGTATGAAGAAAGGGAAGATTACTGCAGGTGGATCTAGGGAGTGTAGAGCAATTACGCCAATAACTCCCACATGCTTAATCATAAATTCTGCCACTAGAGAGCCCATGCTAGTTCAACAGAGAACAAAACAAGTGATTTCATTTCTGTAGAATTTCTTTGTAACCTGGTTTTCCATTAGATGTGAGTTTCATGAAGGATGAGGATTTAAGAGATCATCACTGAGACAATGTGAGACTATTATAATATCTGACTTGAAATGGTTAAAAGGTAATATACTGTAAACACCTATGATCAGAATATAATATTTAATGCTTTAACCCCATGAGGAATGCTTTGTAATCTGGATATTCCTACGGAGAAAGTGACCCTTTCTTTCAAGTGGAGTAAGATAAATACCACAGATCTGGCAGTAGTAGAAATAGGGTCCTGAAAGAATATAAACATATCCAAGCAGTGAAGATAAGTTTGAGTATGAAATTACATATGTACATTTTTGGGGGCCAAAGAAGTAATTAAAAACAAACATTTTGCTTCTCCTGGTTGTGAAGGATTCCTAGGACAAAAATCAAGGAGCAGCCTAGTAAATTTCCACTAGATTTGTTAAGAGTGAGAACATCCAGATATAATGAACAGGGTCATGACTTGAGCAAATACAACAGTCAGAATTTCTCATCCAAATTCAATTGCCAGGTCAGTTCACATACCCTGAACCCCTGTAATAAAACAGAGGTTAAGCACCCTCTAAAAAGAAATTTATAGTTATTTTACAAGTAGCCTTTGTGAATCTCCTTCCTAACCTTCTTTAAAGAGACATCACATCATTTAAGATAACAGTATTAGGATTTCCTTTTCTCCACATCCTTGCCAACATCTGTAATGTTTTGCCTTTTTGATCAAGGCCATTCTATCAGATGTGAAGTGATAGCACACCGTGGGTTTATTTTGCATTTACCTAATGATTAGTGACGCTCAGTATTTTTTCACAGATCTGTTGGCCATTTGTATGTCTTCTTTTGAGAAATGTCTGGTCAGGTCCTGATATGGTTTGGATGTTTGGCCCCTCCAAATCTAATGTTGAAATCTGATCCCCAGTGATGGAGGTGGAGTCTGGTAGGAGGTGTTTGGATCGTAGGAGCAGATCCCTCATGAATGTCTTGATCCCCTTGATCCTCCTCATAGTAATGAGAGAGTCCTTCTTGTATGAGTTCACCCAAGAGCTGGTTGTTTAGAAGAGGCTGGCACCTCCTACTCTCTCTCTTGCTCTTTCTCTCACCATCTGACATGTTTGCTCCCCCTTTACCTTCCACCTTGATTAGAAGCTCCCTGAAGCCCACCAGATGCTGGCGTCATGCTTATCCAGGCTGCAGAACTGTAAGCCAAATAAATCTTTTTTCTTTATAAATTACCCTGTAGGAAACCAAGTCCGTTTCAAGGCTGTTTCTCTCATAGTTGTTAAATAGACTTCTGTTTTGAGATGATAAGAATGCCTGCTTGTGCTAACCGCCTAACCGCCTATTTCCGCTTTTGTACAAACTGCTTGCTTGCTAAAGCCGGGGCATCATGGGTGAAATAAAATGCTGAAAGAAAGTGCTGGGGAAAAATGTGGAGAGAGGTAGCTTCAAAACCAATCAGGGGCATGCAAAAAGAGGAAGCTCCAGGACCAATCAGAAACAAGGTTGAATACAATATAACTGACCAATCATGACCAGGCTTAGGTGCGTGATCAGAGGAAGCAAACCAATCGCTGTACTAGGTGAATACATGATCAACACGTAGACAGCTCGTTGCTGCATGAACTGCCCCATAAAACCCTCCTTCCCACACCGCCGAGGGTCCCTGCCAGAGAAGAGGCCACTGCGTTGGTGCTCTGGGGCTCGGACCCTAGCTCGAGCTAGACAATAGACAATAATCTCCTCTTGTTGATTGCAGCTTCAGAGTCTCTGATCTCTCTCTTCAGTGGTGCTGCGAATTCCGATCCAACAACCCAGCCTCAGGTATCCCTTTATAGTAATGCAAAATGGACTACTAACACAAGCCTTTTGCCGATTTGTAATTGGATTATTTCTTTTCTTGCTACTGAGTTGTTAGAATTCTTTATATATTTTATTGTTAACTCCTTATTGGATGCATGGTTTGAAAATATTTTCTCCCATTCTGTAGATTGTTCCTTCACTTTGCTTATAATTTTCTTTGCTAAGCAGAAGTTCTTTAGTTTAATACTACCCCATTTGTCTATTTTTGCTTTTGTTGCCTGTGCTATCCAGGTAATATCCAAAATATTGTTTCCCAGAACAATGTTGTGGAGCTTTCCCCCTATGTATTTTTGAGTAGCTTTATAGTTTCAGACTTATATTTAAGTTTTTAATTCATTTTGAGTAGATTTTTGTATCTTGTGTAAGATAAGGATCCAATTTCATTCTTCTGTATGTGGATAGCCAGTTTTCCCACCATAGTTTGTTGAAAATACTGTCTTTTCTCCATTGTGTGTCCTTAGCATATTGTTGGTGGGAATGTAAATTAGTATATCCATACAGAAAATGATATGGAGCTTCCTCAAAAAACTAAAAATAGAACTACCATATAATCCAGTAATTCCACTTCTCAGTATATATCCAAGAGAATTGAAATCAATATGTTGAAAGGTAATCTACACTTCTATGTTCATTGTAGCATTATTCACAATAGCCAAGATATGGAATCAACAAATTTTCCATCAATACATGAATGAGTATAAAGAAAATGTGGTGCATATATATATATGTCTATATATAAAATACTATTCAGCCTTAAAAATGAAGGAAATCCTGTCATTTGTGACAACATGGTTGAATCCACAGGACATTATGCTAAATGAAATAAGCCAGCTTCAGAAAAATAAATACAACATGATCTCACTTATATGTGAAATCTAAAAAAATTGAACTCACAGAAGTAGAGAGTAGAATGATGGTGACCAGAGGTTGGGTGTCCGTTAGAAAGGAGGAAATTATGAGTTATTGATCCAAGGTTGCAAAATTCTGATAGACAGGAAGAATAAATTTTGAGATCTATTGCATACCAGGGTGACTATTGTCAACAATAATAAATTGTATATTTCCAAATAACTAAGAGAGTAACTATCAAATATCTCATAAAATATAATAGGCAAGCAAAGTAGATGTATATGTTAATTTGCTTGATTTAATTACTCAACATTGTATACATATATCAAAACTTCACATCTGTATCCCCAAAATGTATATACACTTATGATTTCTCAATTAAAATAATATTCATTAAAACTTGTAAAAATTTATAATGGTAAAATCATAGAGAGAGAGTCCAGATAATTTGTATACAATTGAACAGTGGTACTGACTTACGTTAATTCCTAGATCTCTACAATATCACTGAGGATTATTGGTTGGAGTTAGGATCCACAGCTGTCCCATGACAATAGAATATTGATGAAAATCTAATTTGTGTTACACTGAGGAGAAATTTGAATTTGCCCAATGGGTACTCCCTGAGTTCCTGATTACATACTAGAAACAAATTTGTTTTGCTTCTTTTAGGATCTTCAAAATGGCTTCCAGTATTGTGAGTTCAGCATTATAACTGAAGGAAAGACCAACGGAATCTTAAAGCCTTCTTCTAACAAAAATAGCAAGCCAGTAGCAAGTTATCATGTTCCTGGAAGAGTGCATTGATTAGTGACACTATCAAACAAATAAAGATTCAGGAGTGGAATTCTTGCTTTTATTTAACTTTCTTGATTGAATTCATGGAAGTTTAAGTTTAATGAGTTAGTGTCTCCACTTAAATATGTTGTTCCATATATGGTCTTTTTCCTGGAGCAATTTAATATCACACTTTTTACCTCCTATGTAGCAATGATCTGGAGAACTCTTTCTTACTCTTGCAAACGGATGTTTGCTTTTATGTGACAAGAAGAGCAGTATACCTTTGTGGTCATAACTCTCAAATGCATCAATTCTGCAGCATTGGTCCACATTCAGACTGAAGTGTCTATGGGACTATTTTTTTAACTTTATTGCATTGGTGATTTCATGCTGATATATAGTTTAGAAAGTATAGCTATCTAGATTGCTTGAAAATATACCAATGTAGTTATATAATTATCAGAAAATAAAAAGCCCATTCAGTTAATTTGTCAGTTGCAGTGCTTTGAAGAATGTTAGGATATTTCCTGTAAGACAAAGAGCAAGTTATTGCCCCTTATATCTCTGCTTATAAAGTCAATTATAATTGGCAGGTCTGTAGACTTTGGAGAAAACATATATCACATTTGGGTAATGACCAGGTGAACTCGCCCAGGAGTGGGGAACCTGCAGCCTCCAGGCTGTATGTGGCCCTCCACATCCCCAAGTGCAGCCCCTCGACCGAATCCAAACTTCACAGAACAAATGCTGTAAAATTCAGATTCGGTCAAAAGACTGCACTCAAGGATCCGGAAGGCCACATGTGGCCCCAAGGCTGCAGGTATTACATGGCCTCGATTACCCTGCTGATGGTTGGCTTAGAGTATCTATGGCGATCATGAACTCTACACAGAGTCGATAGATAGTTACTACAATCCATAGAGTTTTGTAACAAAGCCATGTTTTCTTGAGCTGTTCACTTTTTGAGAAGTAGCCCCACAAAGGCATGAAGCTGCTCATGGGATATCAAGTAACTAGGAAAGCTGAGCTCTTCATAAACTCTGCATTATCTGATTGATCTAGTGTGTCTCCGCTGCATGTGAGACTGTCAGGAGGGGCCGTGCCTCACACCACAAGAAACAAAAGGGCAAGGGGTTGCTTTTCCCTTTCTCTAGGCTTTAAAAACATACATGTGACCTGAGCTCAGCCAATTAGATGTTTGACCCATGTTCCAAAGATAGAGGAACTAATAGCACTGCTCACGGTGGTGGCACAAAGTGTCATCATGGTAGTGACACTGGGAGGTCAATGGCAGTGGGGTCAGGGTGACAGGAGTGTGGTACCAAGAATGCATCCTAATCAGGGATTCCTGAACACCTGACCTTGGCTCTGTCATTCCTGGAGCCTTGTCTCTCTTAGGTCCTGTCAGTTTTCTAAGCTTTTTTTTCCCTGTTTTATTTTTATACCAAGAATTACCCAATCTTATTGATACATGTTTATCTTCTGCTACTTAGCTAAGTTCAGGTGCTATTGCTTGAATCCAGTAATCCTAACTGAAATGCCACTTTTTCTAGCCCAATCCCATGTCATATACGCTTTCACTTTATATCAGACTCCATTTCCTTATTTCACTGTATTCTTATTTTAGTTTGTTGCAGTTGCTATTCCCTCTTTTCAAAATAATGCTATTATCTTCTCACTTCATCTAATAAATACAAACTAATTTTCAAATTTCAACTAAATTTGAGCCAAGGCTTAGCATCCTGGACCTCCCCTTTCTCGTACTTCTCACCGGTGCAATTTAAATTTTTTTTATTAATGGTTAGGTATTCCATGAGACTATAAATTTTATGAGGATACAATTGTCTTTTTTTCCACAATAGTATCCCCAGAATGTATGACAGCATTTTATACAGAGAAAGCACTCAATTAAAACTTGTTGAATAAATAAATGACTAAATAAATGGAAAAATACATATGTACATTTATTCTCAATCTACAAGGTAAGATGTGTATATTTATTATCTTAAAATGTTAGTTCACTTATTCTCAATGAATATCTTTTTTGTGGCTATAAATCCAGAGTTAAAGATCTCCTTTGTGTTAATTCATGTGGATGACCTCATCTGCCTGTTGAAGTCAAGTTGATAGCAGCCATGGTAGTAAAAATCTATTAAAGAGGAACAATTACAAAATGTGCTTGCTCCAGAGGAGTTCAAGGCTCTGCTCTCTTTTCCGTTTCATCAAGATGAGGAGCAGCACTAATCAGATCAAAGGCAGCCCTGAACCACTGGTGGGGAAAGAATAGAACTGAATGTTTCTTGTACTAGATGTCTCTCAATTGGTCTTTGTAGGCCTTTGGATGTAGGGATATATCTTAGTTACTTTTCCCATATGGGTTTTTCCTTCTTTCCTTGGAATCTCTTAAATAGTCAAAAAGATAAGAGAGGGTACAGGACTCCTCTTTCTTTTGGGAGAAAGCATCTCTCCCACTACCTTTGAGACCATTTTGTACATTAAATGGGCCCAAAAGGTTAAAGGGAGGTATCAGTACAATTATTTCAGGCTTGTTTCTGTTTAAATAACATAGGTATGTTATTTTACCTATGAATCAAATCAATCCCCCAGGGAAGAGGACCAGGCAGAACTTAAAGGCCGATGGGGGGAAAAAAAAGCACATTAATTTCTTGGCATGGCCCTTCCATTGGGAATTTTCAATGATTATAGGCAATTTGGGAGGGAGGCAGTTAAAAGTTATTTTTAACTGCAAATACCAACACTCTGCTTTTACAAACTTCTCACTCTACATTCCTTTTCCTTTTATTCTCCCTCAAGGTTTCCTCCCGTTTCCTTCTTCTCACTGTGTTTACCTGCCTTTCTTCTTATGACCTAGAATTTCTTCCTGTGTCTATGTCTCTATTTACCTTCTCTCCCATCTCTTTCTCTTCCTCTCTCACTCTTATACTCGTTCTCCTTAACTATTCATTTTCTCCCTATTCTACTTTTAAAAAATTGCATTTCCTTTTCTACTTTTCAACAGAAGAAGAGTATGAGTTATTTGGGGACAGAGTACCAAGAAAAAAACCTTTAACCTCTTCTCACCTGAAAATAATTGAAAATCTCCAAGAAATGACATTATTTGAATTGTATTCTATATTGAGGTTTATGTTAAGGTCAGAAATCTTGGCTGAAATTTTTCTAGCTTAAAGCAGGAGAATGAAAATGCCAACCTGCCTCATGTCTTTGCTTTGAATGTAATCTTAACTTGCTTGCTTTCAGGATGTCTGAACTGTCTGATATAAGTTTCTAATTAAAATGTCCCAAGTGTGATACATTTTTGAATGTGTACAATCATCTCTATTTTCTGGCATTAAAGGTTTAAAACTATCTCTGCCTGTGAGTGTCATCCCATCCTTCCTACAATAGATAACATATTTGATTATCATCCAGGGACAATTTTCCTAATGTGAAACCTAGAAATGGAGGTAATATCATCATCTACTATGGCACGTTTAATTCTTAAGCCTTTTCAGACAGCTGTTTATATAATATAAATTTGAACAAAAAAAATCTTAGGTCACTACTTATATTTTAATGTTTTGATTACTACTTCTATTCCATAGTGATAGAAAAATTTCATTTCACATAAGTTTGATAGCATAAATAACACCAACTTTTCTCATATAGTGCAGGCTTAAGTACCTTCATGCATAGTACACATATATTGTTTTCTGATACTCATAGATCTCTAGAGAAAATAAGAATGAATATCACAAATGCTAACGTGGGCTCAATCGTAACATCAGGGTGCAGAAGCTCCAAAAAAATTTCACTGCAACCTACTTCAGTTAACCAGGGTTTAAACAAAACTAGAGTGAACACAGACAATGACTTTAATCATCTGCTGCCACCTCTAATATATACTTCCACATCTATTACCAACACCACCGTCAACAGAATTATACCTTAAATGTGGGAATGATTGGATGTACTCCCAACAAGTATGATATGAACATAACACACATAATACTAGTTTAGTTATTATTATCTTAGATGGTAAAATAATTTTAATACATTTATTTAATTTAGGGACCTACAGATCTAGAAATATGGAGTATAAAAGAATTTTTTAATTCTGCAATAATCTTAAATTTTAAGATAAAAATCTAAATGATATAACAATTATGTGACTGCAAAATATTGTCTCAGAGCATCTTTTTTACAATGGTCCCTAGAAACAATACAAACAAAACTCAAAAATAACTTTATTCTCAAACATAAAAAAAAGTAAGCATTTTCTGAAAAAGTTGGAGGTAAATTATGATACAAACCTTGGAGCTGGACATTTAATTTACAAGTTATGTCATGGTTAAGTTATTTAGTTACTGTAAGTATGGGTTTCCGTATCACTAAAATTGGGTCAGTAATATCTAATTTGGACTTGCTTTGAGAAGTAAATATAATATCTGTAGAGCACCAGAAAGCAACAGAGAAAAAAAAAGAAAAAGAAAAAAGATACTATCCATTAAGATAATGATTTTATTATGATGAATTCTATCACATCAACTGAAAAAAACTTCAAGATTTTTAATAAATCAGGAAATGAAGCACTTAAGTCAGTGCCTAACTAAATAAGTTACATACACACAAAATGCGTGATCAAGTTAAAACTTTTCTGATATCTGATAACAAAATTGATTTCCAAAAAATTCTATGAAATTTGAAAATAATCACCATATTAAGGTCAATGTGACAATTTATTCCAAAGTGTGAGTGCGGTAAAAAAGAGACAAAAACATAAATGTGTTTGTTTTCAGATTATGATGAGAACATTTCCTAGAAATATTTTTTAAACTCGTAAATGTATTGATGGCAAAGCTCTATATTTACAAAGGCTTTTCCATGGATTAGGGTAGAATGCCGATAACCGATATGATAAAGTGTAAAAGTTACCATAGTCTAAGCTTGTCACAATATTGAGAATTCTGAATTAAATCCAATTTTTCTAATAGAGTGAATTAGACATAGAGCAAATACATTAAATTTTCTTCTTTGTCCTACATGTGCTCTGACCATATAGTGACAGATACTAAGAAACATATTTCTCTATGAGTGTAATCGGTTTTTATACCTACATATGTAATGTATCTTAATACATTCTGTTTTTAAGAATACTAGTTAAAAGAAAAAAGCTGCTAGATGTTTATGAATTTCAGTGAAACCTATGGAATCATGACATAGAAAAACTTCAGTGCTCCAGGTTCTGAAATCGTTCCAGCATTTCTGGGTCAATTTAGCTCTCTTAGATGGACAAGTCAGAATCATCTAAGAACAGGACTACAGTTCTTAGTAGGACAAGACTCTGGAAAATTTCCACATGTCACACTTAGGTAAAGAAGTAAACAGTTGTTGATCTTCTGAGCTTACAACGTGTTCCAGACACGGAGAATAACAGTGACTAAAGTAGTGAATTAAAAAAAAAAATAAAAAATAACAGCAGTTAACATTAAACAAAATAAAAAAATATAAACTTAATGAAAATTTAAAGGTAAAGTACAGCATGGCAAATAGTAATAAATGCAATGTGGGGAAAAATAAAAGAGGCCAGGGCATACACTGTGGTGAAGGATTATAATCTAAAGCTGGTGATTATGCAAGTCTTTGATGAGGGCGATACTTAAGCCAAGACCCTGTGGAGGAAGGGAATTGAGGCAAAAAGATACGGGGGAGGAAGGGCAGAGGGTCAAGTCTAGTGAACAGCAAGAGCAAAGGCTCCCAGGTGGGCTGAGCCGGGACAGTTTGAGAAACTAAACAGTTTGAGGTCAGTGTGGCTGGACTGAAGTGAATGAAAGTAAGAGAGGCTCAGAGGGGGGTTGGGGGTGACAGCTACTGAAAGGTGTGCAGGTGCTGCTCAAGCAGGTAAAACGGATAGATGGATTTGGTGGAATGAAACCCAAGGTGATGGTTTGGGGATCCTCATTTACAGCCACCCAGTCAGGAGCACAGGTAAAACAACCTACCTGGAGCTTGCAATTGGCATCTGAAGAAGGAGGAGCTGAAGTTGTCTGGAACTGAGCCCTCAAACCGTGGGATCTCACACCATCTCCAGTTAGCGTCAGAATTGAAGTGAGTTAGAGGACACCAGCTGGCATCCTCTGCAGAACTGCTGGCTTGCTTCGTGTGGGGAACACAAGTCTTCTGTGTTGATTGGTGTGGTATGAGAACACTGGAAAAATTAAGTTTGTTCTTTCCTCACGGTATGTTTTTGCAATGTAACTAGCTATAATCCCAAATATGTAATCCAAATATTATGTGATTCTGATATATAACCTCTTCATAGCCACAGTTATATTTACACTCTTGAAATCAGCACACAAATATCTTCACAGCACATAAACATGCAACGTAACCCACGTTAAGTTCATAATCTTCTTCCAA
>CAUYRT010056142.1:0-31544 GCA_963574885.1 Lepilemur ruficaudatus
TTTACAGTCACAATTTGTAGTGAGCTGATTTCCCAAAATATATTACCACTCAAGTTGACTTATCTTGTTACATTCAAAAACCTACTCTGTCAAAGTAGTCCAGAGAGTACATACATAGTGCTCCAACCGTATCTACATACAACCAACACTTCATTTTAAGTGTACAATTAAATGATTTTCAGTGAATTTACCAAGGTGTACAGTTAATCACATGCATCAGTTTTTGAGGAATTCCTTTCCCCTATTGAGACCCCTAATTCCGCTCCCCAACTACTTTTCAAGCATAACTGGTATTGACTTATTAGTGTCTTTAATAAGTAACAAAGTCAAGAGAGAACACAAAAGCCATCTGAAAGGTTTGTTACCCATAATTTTGGAAAAATCAGTTGCCTTGTCTCTGAAGAATAACGACAAAGCAGGACTTCTCTGAGACTCCTGAGAACCGCTGACTAACTGCATGGTAGAGACTCGGCTTCTACAACCCATTCTTTTCGGTAGGCATTGATATCTTTTTCCAGTCTTTGTTGTGTTCTTCTGTTCACTGTGGGTGCTATTATTACAGACAAATTTATTTTATTTAAATGTTCTTATTTTTTAAAAACCTGATCTTTATATTTTAACCTGAACACTTTGATCTTTTGATCCTATTTGGAAACTTTTGCAGTAAGATGCATCAGCAAGATGGACTGAATGGACTGTTAAAAATAAACTCCAGTATTGCTGGGACTGTGGGATGCTACTCAGATGCCTTTTTTTTTTTTCTGGTGTAAAAACATGGATATGGCCAGGCATGGTGGCTCATGCCTGTAATCCTAGCACTTTGGGAGGTCGAGGCAGAAGGATGGCTTGAGGCCAGGAGTTCAAGACCAGCCTCAGCACCATAGTGAGACCCTGTATCTAAAAAAGAAAAGAGAAAAGAAGAAGAAGGAGAAGGAGGAGAAGGAGGAGGAGGAGGAGGAGGGGGAGGAGGAGGGGGAGGAGGAGGTGGAGGAGGAGGAGAAGGAGAAGGAGAAAAGAAGAAGAAGGAGAGAAGAAGAAGAAGAAGAAGAGGAAAAGAAGAAAAGAAGAAGAAAAGAAAAAGAAGGGGAGCATGGATCTGAAGGTAATTTAAAGCCATTTCTATCTATAAAAAGTGGAAAGATGGGACCCGTGGACCAGACGGCTGTTGGAGAATAGTAGCCTGACTCTACTGTGGAGGCGAGGGCATTTATTCCATAGGAGTCCTGGAGATATAGACTAACAATGCAAGTAATGCATAGGTCAATAGTCCTTCAGATCTTCACCCCTTCATGCACTGTTGGCCTATTCTTTGCTTTTCAGACATTGCTGGGACCACAGATCATGTCTCATTCACACACTCCAGTATCTGAGTCCCACGGCTCTTTCTCACCATCATCTTTGAACCTTGGTCTGCTCATTTGCGCAATGGGAATTATACCGTGGTATGGTGGATGTTGTGATAATCAAGTGTGATCATCCTTGTTAAGGGCCCAGCACACAAAAGGTGGTCAAGGAACTAGTATCTCATTTCCTGAATCCACATGTTGGAAAAGAACATTAGGGTGCTTGGTTTAACTCCCTTCCTACCCACTGCTTCCCTATCCCCCTGTCCAAGCTCTTTAGACTTTGCCACAATATCATTCAAGTGTCTGTTTTCTTTCCCAGGGCCAGCAAGCTTCCTCAGGGGTCACTGGGGTATCTGCTTAGAAACCAGAACTCATTAACCGTGCTGTGAAGCAAGAGGCAGCCCAGGACCACAGGCTTTTCCTTCTCCTGAGCAACATTCTGTTCTGGCCAGCTCAGACACTGTACATGGAGGATGACAGGGCTGAGTCCCCAGCATCTATCAGGACTTTCTACTGTTTGAAAACTGTGCAGGCTGGAGGGCCCTGTTAATTGGCAGTGCCGGAGTGGTCTCTGCCCTTTCTTTGCCTATGTAAAGTCATTTATTTTCTGTGTGGTGATTAATTCATTGAAATTCAGGTAAAGACATTTGACACTATGACAGAGGGAAGTAACATGCTAAGTGGAAATATACGCTTTTCTAAGATGTTCCCCTGAGACTTCTAACCTTTAATCTTAATGGGTACCCTTTGTTCCTCTACTTTCCCATTGGCACAAGTTTCATGGAGAAGGTAGCATCACGGAACCTGAAGTTCACTCACCTTAGGTCAAATTCCAGATTTTTTTAGGATTAGACACTAAAGTATCTAGCCTTTATCCAGCACATTGTCGTTCACACTCTTCTGATTTATCCCTGTTATTGGTTAAATTACTTTAAATCCTTGGAAGATGAGGGTCTTTGTTATTTTCCATCCAATGAAAAATTTATGCCTAAGATACATAGAAAAAATCTTTACCCAAACCAATGTTTCATAGCCAAATAATGTATTAGTGACCAAGGCTGACTCATTTCCTAGTCAAATGCCATTGTGAAACTGAAGTTATCTGTAACACCTCCTTTCTGTTACATGTTGTGCCCTCTCCCTCTGTCCCTGTAATGGCACAATCACCTTGGATCTCTTAGTTGTTAGGGGCGTAAGCTGTGGAAAACACCTAAATGAATGGTTTGATGGATAATTCTGCTGAGTGTTGACATTTAAGAAGCATTCACAAAGTGGAGGTTGCCAAAATGGTGTCTCTCTCATTGGTGGCAGTCTCAAGGATCAGGATCCTTGTTGAAAGAGAAGGTGGACCTCCTTTGAATTTAAGGTGGGACCTGGCTCCTTGGATCCTTCCAGGAGTTCATTGCTAGGCCAGCCTTGTCACTTAGTCTCTTCCAGTGTGTAGTCAATGAATATTCACTCACTGGTGGGAATGGCAATGTGCTGTAAATGCTTGGTGTGAGGTATTCCATGTCACACTCATGTTTATCTTGAAGTATTTTTTATGCATCTCATTTAAATAAGTGACGGAAATAGAATGGGATATCATGTATACTTTCAGGCAAGGCCTTTGATTGAACCTCTATGGATGATAGATGTAGGAGGCAATTGACCCTACTAATATTTTCTGAAACAGTACATCATATATAAGGACTGATGTGCTCACTTTTGATATTTTTTTTTGAAACCAGACAAACATTTATTTTGCATATGACTTCACTGGTTTGACGGTCTAAATGCTGGAATAAATCCACTTGCCTCTCTTCAGGGCTCGTCCTCTGTAGCGAGTGAACCTGGCTGAGGATGGCACATGCGCTGCTGATTCCTGGTCCTCCAAGACCCAGGCTCAGCTCCAGAAAGGGCCAGAGCCACAGCAAGCTCAGAAGAAGGCCACAGGCACAGTCTCAGTGGCATCAGACACTGTCTGGGCTGATTCCTGAGTATCTCTCCTGCCTCTCAGGCCAGCGAGGGTCTGGCGCTCTGGTAAGTGGCCATTGGCTCCCGATCACATGACCACTGCAGAAACACCAGCCCCCATCTGGTCCAGCATCCAGCCAGCTTCCTTGGGGCAGCATGTGAGAATGGGTTCCCTGCCTTTTTGTTTGTTTGCTTTTATTTTTATCATCTAAATCTAGCTTCAAAGGGCTCCAAAATGTCCTTGCCACATCTGGACCTGAAAGCAAGAGCTGATTTTTAAGAGTCAAAATCTTGTTGCATTTGGACAGAATGAATAATGTGTCTTTCATATTTTCTTTGTATTTCTCTTCAATAGTTGGTTGACCCAACATCTTTCTGTCTGCTCTATACAATGAAAATACAAACTAAATGAGAATAGAAAAAATAATTAAAGCATTAAATTGTACAAATTACTAATCTGTTCCAAAATATAGTTACATTAAATAAAATACCCATTTCAATAAGAGATCTACAGTGAATGACTCTATGCATTCTGGAAAGCTTCACAACATCTAGGCAGGGCCTACATTCGTGGAAGAAGCTAAGAGAATTTGCCTCCACTCACAGTTTGTAGTGGGTTTCTTATTGCCAATCTGCGCGTTACACTGAACACATCATTAGTGTCACTTGTGCAGGAGACCAATTTTGTTTGGGGAAAGGGTAAGCAAGCTCTCGCCTCCATTTTGAGTCCATTACAACTTCTCAAGAATTTCACCAACAACCTATACAGTACAATTTCAAAAAAGTAAACATGTTAAGGTAAGCAGACAACTCTTTAGAAACCCAAATACATGTTCTTGCTATATTTATGTGGAATTCTCCATCTACAGTGGGCAGTCATGGAGATGGTCTTCTTCAGGACAACATGGTCACAGGGCTGGGACAATCCAGTGGGACTGAGAGGGAGCGTGAGGACAGGGGAGAGGTGGGGCTACCTCTTGCTGTTTCACGTTAGAGACAAACTGTAACACAGTCCGTGGGCCTGCAAGCTTCCCCTTCATCATCTGGCGTAACACTTGATGTAGTCATCCACTTTGTTCTGGAAGTCCTCCTTGTCCTGCTAATGATGTTCTGCAGCTTCAATATTCAGTGGATCATCAAAATTCAAAAGAGCAGTAAACAAAGAGCTTAATCCCCAAAAACATCCTTCAGTGTTCTTGTGGGAGCCCAGCCAGTGCTGTCAATCAAGTGTAAACTTAGACAAATTCCACCTGTCTCTGTGATGTTGGGGTGCCAAATCCTGGTCAAGCATTTCACTTTGGGAGGCACCATGTTGTACGCATAGGGAACTTCAGTCTCAAACTGAAATTTTCCATCCTGGTAGTAACCCTCATCTGGGGTTACAGTTAGCTGAAAGCAATGAAGCTTGTTTGGGTCAGGAAAATGCACTTTACATGTACAAGGTAAATTAGCTTCAAGTTCTGCAACCTCTTTAACAAGCAACTTGTCTCTCACAGAAACCCTCCGAGTGGAGTCGGACGCTGTGGCCTGACGTCCGGGACCCTTTGAGACCGTCATCGCGCTTCAGTTTGCTTGCTAGCGTTAGCATTACTGCCACCTTTACCCTGGGCACCCGGAGACAGGTGAGGTGGGCCCGGCGCCCGACACCATGCCTAGCTGGGTGGCAGCGGCAGCTGGCTCTTGATCTTTATTTGAAACAACTTTTCAGATTATAGGTGTAATATGTTCATGTGTAAGGCCTAGAGATTTCAGGAGAGTATAGTAAAATTTAATTCACTGAAAATCTGTTTACATAGAATTACACCTGCTGTGACCGTTTTGGATCATGTGTAGTTAGGCTTTTCTATGACAATATCAATACTTTTTATTAGGACCCTCATCATTGATCTTTATCAAGTAACTTTGTGCTTTTTCACTAAGAAATTTGACTAAATTCCTTCATGCTTTATACCAACATTCTATTCGTTATTAGTGTTAGCAAAGACAAAATAAGAACGTCTTCAATTAATAGGTGTTAAAGGTGTTAATATTTGTTCATGTGCATATTATGAATCGAGTCATACAGACATTTAAGGTATAACTTTAACAACTCAGTGCATATAGGAGTGGTGAAAAGCCTGTGATCCACACAGTAACGTGAAGAGGTGTTTATAGTGCACGAACATGTGTGTATAGCCTGCTGCTCAGAGTGTGACTTCTTCTCTTCCCTCGATGTACTCTCTACACAAATTGAATTTATTGTTTTCAGTGTTTCCCCTTGGCTACTAAGTGCCTGGCTTTGTCAGGATCCTCTGGGAAGTGAGGACATATGTGAGTAACAGAAGAGAAGCCTTATTTTTTCATGGATAGGGGAAAGGCACTCCCCCATTCCCAGAAATGAAAGCCTTTATCTGCCACCTCAAATGCCCCTCTAATCTTCCCAGCAGCTTAATTTATTTTCTGTGCATAAGAAGTAGTCACAGGTGGGAGATGTTGGACAGTGGCAAAAATGCAGATGAGTGTATTCCTTGTTTACTGGTTCACTGTCATATGCACCCAGTAATGTAACTGGGACAGCAACAGTCATTCTGAGGGCCACATTAACCCTATTGGAAATGATGATGATGATGATGGCTGTGGTAGTGATGATGATAATGTAACAGAGAGGATGGCCTGAAAAAAGGAAAAATGTTTTCTGTCTCTTTAAAACTTCCCCCACTTCTTTTGGAGAACTAAATCCTACATCCCTGTCTCAGGCCAGTGGTAGAGAGGGGCAGAGGAGTGTCCTTTGTTCTTTGTGCTATAGGACATGGTTCAGTGGACTGTCCCAGCTCCTGGGGGAGGTCTCGGCGGAGGTCCAGGGAGATCCCTGAGGAGGTCATGAGATTGTCAGAGATGAAACGACCAGAATCATCATCTATAGTTGATGAATAATAGCTCTGAGAATGAAAACCCTCCCTTTAAAAACTGTGTGTTTCGGCTTACTATTGGGAAATTGGTACTTTGAGACAGGAGTCTGCCATTTTCCCCATCTTGAGCAAATGGATTTCATAGCTGAATCCCCAGCCACTTTCATTATCTGTTCTTTAGTGAGAAGAATTATGGAGGTTAGACGCTCCACAGGGAGGGAGGCTTCTGTGATCAGGAAAGATGGACTGACGCATCGCATATGGTCGCTCCATCAGGGGCTTATTTCTTAGAGATGGGAAAGGGCTGGGAACGGCGGCACTGGGTAGAGCTGCTCAGAGAGGTTGAGGCGAGGGACTCTGGTGGGAAAACTGTGACAGGCATTGTGTGTTCAAGGGAGCATCTCTTATTCTTTCTGCATCCCCATCACTACCTGGGATTGGTACAAGTCGGGATTAGAAGACAATTTTGCACATTATTGTCTGTAACATAAGAAATTATGGACCTGTGACAAAGATGAGACTTTTCGGATGGGAGCAGGTCTTTATTTTCCATTTTCCCTGTGAATTCACCTTCACTGCTGGTGAAGGCTTTGCAGTTGTTGCCTCTTTCTGTGTACACCCTCAGTCTGTGAAAAAATTTCTTGCAGAAGAGTTGCCCTTCACCTTCTGATGTTGTAGCCTAGTAGACTAATCCGAGGGAATCTTCAGAGAGGCAACTGTGGTTGTTTCTTGGAAATAATCCCTCTTGGTTGAGCTGGCCACTCAGTCTTCCGTAGTAATAGTGAGCTGTGTTCACCTGCAGAGACTTACGAAAGTGAGCTGCTGTTGCTTGTATGTTCTTCCAACATACTCCCCAGGCACTTCTTTCTTCCGCACTCCAGTGGCTCAAATGCCTTGTGGAAGGTCCTACAGGAGGCACAGAGCTGAACTGATAGCCTCTGGGGCATGAGGAATTTTGTCTTTGGGGAAGAAACTGGTGATGAAGTAAAGCATGTGAGGCTTCCTGGAGGAGGCTGCAAGTGAGCTGGGCCTCCATAAACTAGGTGAGCAAGATTTCGGAAATCAGAAATGACGAGAAACAGAGGTTATCACATTTGCAAAGGCCTGAGTAGTAAGTCTGGACGTTGAGGGATGTGCATAGGTATAATAAGCAATAACAATATGAGGAAGGACTTGAATTATTTAACTGGGCCTTGAGGTATAGGCAGAATTTCCATTTGTAGAACTGGAGAGAGTGGATGAGTTCCCTGTCAATCATTTCACATCCTCCAATGATGTTGTTCGAAGGCGGGGCCATAGACTGGCTGTCCAAGAAGCGCTACCAGGTGACGAGGCTTCTTAAAATCTGAATTGCTGTGCGGCTTCTATGGACTGTTGCCTGAGGGGATGTGGGAATATGGCGCCCCCCTTTCGACGATCACAAAAGTGTAAGTTTAATTGACTTTAATTCTTTATTGGTGGTTTGTGTGGTGATTTTGATCGAATTAAGTATGTGGTGTATTCTAACATCCTTAACAGATGTGTCCCAGCGGCTTAGGGATTGATCACAGGGAAGCCCATTAGCCACGTCAGGCACAGTGTTGTACTTTGAGTCTTTCAGATCATTTTGTTTGTTCAAAGGCTGGTCTTGGGCCCCCCTCTTAGTAATCTTAAGGTTATGTGGTGTTTTTAACTTAAAAATGGGAAATCTGCCAGGCATGGTGGCTCACGCCTGTAATCCTAGCACTCTGAGAGGCTGAGGCTAGAGGACTGCTGGAGCCCGGGAGCTTGAGACCAGCCTGAGCAAGAGTGAGACCCCGACTCTACTAAAAATAGAAAAAATTAGCAGGGCATGGTGGTACGTGCCTGTAGTCCCAGCTACTCGGGAGGCTGAGGCAGGAGGATCGCTTGAGCCCAGGAGTTTGAGGTTGCTGTGAGCTAGGCTGACGCCACGGCACTCACTCTAGCCCGGGCAACACAGTGAGACTCTGTCTCAAAAATAAATAAATAAATAAAGAACCGGCCGAGTGTGGTGGCTCGCTGCCTGTAATCCTAGCACTCTGGGAGGCCGAGGCAGGCGGATTGTTTGAGATCAAGAGTTTGAGACCAGCCTGAGCAAGAGTGAGACCCTGTCTCTACTAAAAATAGAAAGAAATTAGCTGGACAACTAACAATATATAGAAAAAATTAGCCGGGCATGGTGGTGCATGCCTGTAGTCCCAGCCACTCGGGAGGCTGAGGCAGAAGGATTGCTTGAGCCCAGGAGTTGGAGGTTGCTGTGAGCTAGGCTGATGCCACAGCACTCTAGCCGGGCAACAGAGTGAGACTCTGTCTCAAATAAATAAATAAATAAGGAATTAATTGATTCAGTTGGCTGAGCCAGTGTTGGTCCAGGACTGCACAGTGGTTTCTGGCCACCAGGGACCTGATTTTGCCTTTGTTTTATAAAGTCATTGGGTGGATATTGTGGAAGGGTATTTATTTAAATCTTGGTCTTGGCTGTTTTCTTTTTTTTTTTTTTATTGGGGGAAAACTACAAAGCATTTACAGTATAATGTTTACAGTCACAATTTATAGTGAGCTGGTTTCCCAGAATATATTACCACTCAAGGTGACTTATCTTGTGTTTTCTTGAGATTTCTTTTCAGAGACCCTATTTCTATTGTTTTCTACCTGAAAAGGAGGAAAGTATTAAATAACACGCAGAAGGAGTGTACTTGGGATGACAGCTGACACTCATTAGCTGCCTTTGAGTGATATTTTGTGTTTCTTTAACAACGAGACTGTGCATTTAATACAGTTTTTGGTTAAATTTTGGAATTAGTCTTGTCCATATGCTGTCTTTAAAAGAAAAAAGAAATCTTGGTAATTTCAAAATGAGGAGTTGGGGGCCTGGTCGGCTCAGGGTTTGTTCACACACTACTGTGAATGGCCTTCAGCCGCTATTGACACTGTTTTGCATTTGTATATAATGTTTATTTAATAATCATTGTATCAACCAAGTATGGTCCTGATGCTTTTAATGCATTTTTCATAAAAAGTTTGGTGTTATTCACATTTTATAAATAATGAAAATAGCATTCTGGCTGTCAAGAGCTTTTTGCTTTAAGTCTCTGAAAGTAACCAAGAACACAGGAATCCTATTTCTTGTTTTATTTTACAATATAATGGCATGGGTTGTTTTCATGACATTGCGGTCATTTCAATTTTTTAATCTTGATCTTGTCCATGTTCCATAAATATCCTTGAAGTGAAAGTATTTTCCTTGTATATGTGTGAAAACGAATTGTCCTGCTGGGTGCTTGATGCTTATAGCCACTGTGGCTGTCTGGTAGTCAATCTTGGCAGCCAAGATTGGATACTGTTTGGCATTTAATTTTACATGTTCATCTTCATAGCATTCAATTAAATTTTAGTCCTGGCACTCCTCATAATTTTCCTTTAAAAGGTTTGGTGTAAATTTTAATTTACAGAAAAAGAAATTAACATCTGATTGAGTGCCTTTAAGTTTATAATGTAATTGCATGTTTGGCATAACTTACATTGTTTAAATTCTGTTCTTGTTTCCTAATCATAAATTTTCTGAAAAATAAATGTTTTGTGATCGTCTTGATTTATAAATGCATAAGTTAATCAGTTTGCTGAGTCCTTGATATTTTATGACAGTGAAGCTCTTACCTCTCTATCCTCGGCAGCCACTGAACACAGTTTGGGATTTTATTTTACAGGATATTTGTGTTTGTTACCAATTTTTTTTATTAAATGTAGATCCTGGCACTTTTCATAAGTTTTGTGTTAAGAAGTTTTGCTTTATTTTCAATCCACAAATGAGGAAAAGATTTTTCTATTAATAATTGCCTTTGTGCCTTTTGCTCTAGAACAGTTACTGGTTTCAAGTGGCTACACAGCCAAACCTTTCATTTTATTTTACCATTAAGTTGTTTTAATGTCATTATATTTGCTGAAATTTTAGTCTTTGTGTATCTTAGTTCATAAATGTATAAATGAAGAAAGTTTTGTGGTATTTCAACGTTTTTAAAAAAGCACACATTGACCATCTGACTGTTTATTTATTGTTTTATGAAAGTGAATGCCCAGAAGTGCAGGTAACCTGTCACCTCCAAACACCATTTGGTATCATTTGGGGTTTCATTCTCCCAGAACAATTGCATGTTGAATATCACATTATCAATTCAATTCCATCTTTAGTATTTTCATGTGTTTGCTTTGAAAATCATGGGGAATTTTCAGTTTATGAATAAGGAAACTCACAAAGGAGTGTTCTTCCATTCTCTGTGAGTGAATGCCCTTGCAGGTCATATTGCATAGTTGTGAATTTTATTTTAGAAACATAATTCTGTATTTAATATGTTGTTTTTAAAATGTTGTCCTAGGTCATCCTTTCCAGGTATTTGTATAGAGAAAAAATTATTTGTCTAGTTTCTATTTACAAACAAGGAGGAAAGGAGTGATCCAAGGCCAGACAGGTCAGGACATGACGTGGCAGGAGCATGCTACTCCTCCACCATTAGGGAGAGGGTGTTGGGCCACAAGTGCTGACTGTGCCTAATGCCTCAAGTGCTACCACATCGGCTTCAGAAATAGGCAGTGTCTACGGATTTATACTCATGCTTCCATTGTGTGACACTTAATTTATATTCAAGGGGAGAATTAAATTAAAGAAAACTACTTGTTGTTTTGCTCAAAAACCTGAGGACCCTAATCACTGGAGGTAACCTGATACCGTAACAGAGAGAATGGCCTGAAAAAATGGCAAAAATATTTTCTGTCTCTTTAAAATCTCACTGACTTTTTGCAAACTAAAACCTGCATCTCTGCCTCAGGCCAGTGGTCCAGAGGGGCAATGTCCTTTGTTCTTTGTGCTATAGGAGATGACTCAAGGGAACTGTCCAGGTAGAGGTCCTGGGCAAAGGTCACGGGATTGTCTTTAGCAGAGATGGGACAGAGGTGAGACGATCAGAATCATCAACTGTAGTTGAACAGCAATTGTCTGAAGCTGAAAACCTCCCTTTAAAAGCTCTGTATTTCTGCCTATTATTAGGACAATGGCATTTTAGACAGGAGTCTCCATCCTCTTCATTTGCCAGCAAGTTAATAAACTCCTCTTTCCTCCTCCTCAAACCCCTTGTCCTCATTCTTCTGATGTGGCTTCGGGGAAAAGTGCCGAGCTCTTGGTAACAGACTTGGCACCCCTGGGTGGGCCATCGGCTCCTCGGGTGGAACAGCACCCTGTGGCTGCTGTAAGAGGCAGAGAACAGCCTGGGACAAGCCGTAGGTAGGAACAGCACCGTTTTGGGCAAGAAATTAAGGGACTACCCATCAGCTGCCAGGGCCTGTTTAGCTTTGGAGGAGTCCCATCTCTTTCTCCCTAAATGCATACAATTCTGACCAACCTGAATTGAGTTTAGGGGAAGCAAACAGATTTGGGAAGCATAGCAACAGCCACAGCCATTTGTAAATAAAGTTCCCTGGGACACCGAGGCCCTGAGTCCAACTATTTGCTGGCGGTGGGGTTCAGAATTCCCCATTGGATTTGTTTAAAGGCACCAGTTTGGGGATAGAAGTCAAGAGGTTGAGTGGAACTAGGGAACCTTATTTGGATTAATCTCATTTGCGGGTCTCAGGAAACCAGAGGGGGATTGAAAAATGTTAAAATTGGTTCTCATTTTGCCCCCTTTGGATTAAGAAATGCTGATTCTCATTGGAGAAAATTTGGTTCTCAATTTGTGGTTCCCATTTGGTAAGGCCCTGGCATTTTGTGTTGAAAATTCTCTAGTGTCTGTGTTTGTTGTTTGTGATTTTTTTGTTACAACATAAAGAAGTTTCATCTAAAAATCTCTTGGGAAAAATTTTGGCTAAATGGTCAATTTATAGCTACAAACCTATGTGTAAAAAAAAACGTATCGTTGTAATCCCATGTACGTGACGGAGTGTCAGAAGTGGCTGTTAAATAAAACCTTATACCGTCTTGTAACTAAAAATATTTTGCCAAAGGTCAGGTAGTTGGAATGACAGCCTATATGTACTGGGTATGAAATGTCCAATTTCCTTGTTTAAATTTGAGGTTGGATCTTTCATATTTAATGAATCTGAAAGGCCTGGATGACGTTAATAGTACAAGAGTGTCCTCTACTGGCGGTGGGTGAGATAGTCATGATACTTTTACTTAAACAGTTGGATTCCCTCCCACCCCCAACCTGGGAGAGGGAAGACTGGCAAAGATGGCCAGTTGGGGGCATGGAGAAAACGCCTGCTGCTCAACTACCCCTCCACACCATCTTGTCACCGTGAGCGGGGCGGGGGAGGGTGCATCTTGAAGTGTTCAATCCCATGCCCACTGGGTTATGATTCGGGGTTGAGAATGGTCTCAACCTCTAAGACCTGGCAGAAAACTCAGTTTGGGCAAAGGACACATCCCTAGCCAGAGCAGAACGATTAAAAAGTATATAACACCAGGAAAACACAAAAAACTGAAACCTAGTAGTGTTCTGTTAGCGGTGCCAACCAAGGGTCCTTTAAACACTGTGCTTTTTGTAAAAATAAAAGACATTAGACAAAACACTGCCAGGACTCCAGGTACCAAGAAGCCCCCAGGAGGACAAATACTTTTTTTTTTAAAAAAGTCCAGGACTCAGACGGCAAAGAAAGGAGGGGGCTCGGAGCCCCATAATTTTAAATATTCCCACAGGAACCATGGGCAAAATTGACAGTGGGGATTCAATTAGTGCTGAGCCCATGGACAGAAGTGGTCTGGGAAGACCCCTTCCTGGCCACTGCCCCAGCCCCAGGGCCCTGTGAGGCAGGCAGGCAGCATTGGGGGAGGGGCCAGGCAGCCAGGAGACAGCTGTAGACAAGCAGACAGAGGCTGAGAAACTTGAATGGTACTCAGTTGCTTTTACAGGACAGGATCTTGAGACTGTGTTGCCTCATGGGCCCTCCTGCCCTGCTTGATAAAAGGTTAATGGGACTTGTGGAACCTGCAATTGGAAAGAATTACAGACAACAGGTTACTTATCTGGGGTTCCTAGAAATGGCATCTAGATCCCAGACTTCGGAATGATAGTAAAGGCCTTGTACAGGGGACCCTTAAGGGGACACCTTATGACTGCCTCTGCTTTGAGTTTGCCTGACTCAGAAATGAGACAACAAAGAAAGAATGAGCCTTAGAGTCTTCGTATAGATGCGGGGAGACATCCCAGGCCAGTGACATACTTCTCAAAGCCATTAAACAATATGGTGAGAGAATGGCCTCTTTGCCACCAGGCAGTAACAGCTACTTCTGAGTTGTTATTAAAGACTGTGTCTGTTCTCAATCCTGCCACCCTTTTGCCAGCCAACGAGAATGAGTCTTTACAATATGACTGTTTAGAGGTTCTAGAGACTGTGTATTCTAGCAGGATAGATCCATCATATCAGCCAATGCCAGAGCAAGATTGGTATCTTTTCCCTGACAGGGACAGCTTTATGAACAACAAAGGGCTAGATATGTGATGATCATGACAGTGGCACTGCCACTTGGGACTTCAGCCCAGAAAGCTGAGCTAATTGCTTTAACCAGAACAGTTATCCAGAGGGAAAAAGATAAACATTTATATGGACTCTAAATATGTTTTTATGATAGTACATGCTCATAGAACCATTAAAAAAAGGGGGGGTAGTCTCCTGATGACAGAAAATAAAGATATTAAGTATGCCGTTAAAATAATGGCCTTGATACAGGCCGTGGCTGAGCCCAAGCAGGTGGCCAGCATGGCCAAAGAAAGGAGACTGGCAGAGCTGCTAAGGAGGCCACTAGAGATGATCTGTTCTCTGGGGCCTTGATACCCAGGCTAGATTTAGATCCCCTTAGAAATTAAAGACTGTGACTCTGATATTTGGGATGACACAGAATTCTCACGGACTCATTCTCTGGCCTGAAGACTTAGTTTGGCCTCTTGTGAGGCACCTACATGAATACACACATTATAGATGTGATGCCTTAATGGATTTGGGGGCACCTCATTTGGGAGGACCCTGTTTACAATGGACTGTTTATGTGCTTGCTTTAATGGATTTGATGAATCCTCATTTGGAAAGACCCTGTTTACAACAAATTGTTTATGTGCTCTGGGTGGTCCAAGGCCAAAAAAAAAAAAAGAAGAAACGACGTACAGTGACTAGCAATTTAATTCAGATGCCTAAACTTGTATTAATAGATACCTTTTCAGGCTGGGTGAAGGCTTGTCCTATGCAGATGGAGAGAGTGCCTGAAGCTCCAAAATGGGCTCCTACCAGGAGCTGCTGGCATGGCGCATATACATCAGTGAAGAACAGGAACAAGCTTCAGAGGATGATGGGATAATAGACATCTGCAGTCCAGGGAAGGAGGCCAAGCAGATAGAAAATGACATGCTGGTGATGGATGCCATAGACAGACAGCTAAGGTGACACTCAACAGCTCAAAGTATCACCATGTTTGGCTACTCCATGATAGTGCCCATCAGGGGAATCTTTGCTTCCCGCCATCTGAATCTGGATCTGCTGCACAATGTTCTGTGGTTACCCATGAATTTTTAAAGTGGACCCCCAGTGGGAACCTGGTACACCATTTCTTCAAGGCTGGGCATGGTAGATTCCATGATCCCATAGGTCCTTAAGATATTCATAGACTCCCCTCCTCTGTGTAGAATAATAACAGACACTCTTTCGTATTGGCGGTAACCCAGCAAATAAACAACCCCCTGCATCTAGAATGAAAATAACATACATTCTGAAATTGATACAGGAAATTGAGATAGGATATTGCCACTTATCATCCTCTAGATGAGGGTACCCCAAGAAACAGGCTTGAGTTAAGCCCTAGAACATAGTTTATGAGAGACCCTTCCTAACACCCCGAGGTAAATATGATAATATAACCATGAGTAAAAACAACAGAGTAAAACAATATGTCATTTGAGTAGATAATGTGCTAACCACTATACATGAGTTTGCCTCTTTCAAGTCCCCGCCCCAGTTGGAAACAAAAAAGAGAAAGAGACTGTATAAAGTGCCTCTAACAGCTCATTAAAATTCTCAAAAATAAAAACCATGGGTCCAACATACCAGGGTAAAGAGATGTCCCATGGAAGAAGAGGACCCAAGCCCCAAGTAGAGGGGCCAGCCTTTAGGCAATCTAAAATATCTGTTTAAAAAAAAAAAAGGAAAAAAATAAAAATGTTGATATTTTCACTAACCTTTCTTTGATTATTTGTTTTGTCTATAGGATAGAGGGACAACTCCTTACTGAAGATTTCCCTAGGCTATTGCCTCTTCTGTTGATCTGTCTTACTGCTGGGTTGTCATCCTAAACCTCTTTCAGTGCAAGTATTTCTGAATTTACAAAAGCTGGTCTCTCAGATCACCTACAGGGTGCAACCAATGGCTCTGTACTCAGAGGTGCCATGTTTCTTTCTAACCCAGCCCTGTATCAGACATTGTGTACAAGGCGACAGTCCATTTTTCCTTGTCAATCCTCACTGTCGTAGTTACTGCTTGTGACTGCTTTTGCCTGGTAATCTGTTGTCATGAACATACTGCCAGAGCTTTACAGTATAAATCTTCCATCTAAAACATTGCCCCAATTCAACAGAAAATAACTCAAAGACTACGTTGCCCCTCCTCCCATAAATATGGAAGGATGAAATTGATGGGGGGAAATATGTAACAGAAAAATGTCCAAAAAAAAAAAAAACAGCAAAAATTTTTTCTGTCTCTTTAAGACCTCAGTCACTTTTTTTGGGAACTAAAACCTGCATCTCTGCCTCAAGCCAATGGTCTGGAGGAGCAATGTCCTTTGTTCTTTGTGCTACAGGGGATGGCTCAACGTAACTGTCTTAGTGGAGGTTATGGGATTGTCTTCAGCAGAGGTGGGACTGATGTGAGATGATCAGAAGCATCAATTGTAATTGAATAGAAATGGTCTGAAACTGAAAACCTCCCTTTAAAAGTTCTGTATTTCTGCCTATTATTAGGATGATGGCATTTTAAACAGGAGTCTCCATCCTCCTCATTTGCCAACAAATTAATAAACTCCTCTTTCTTTCTCCTCAAATCACTTGTCTTCATTCTTTTGATGCAGCCTCGGGGACAAGTGCCGAGCTTTCAGTAACAATACTTTCTGTGAGGAAAGAGTTATTTCTCTTTGATAATGGTGATATTTGAGTTTGCTTACTAGCCTTTGTGCTAGTAGATTTTTTAATTTTTTTTTTTATTTTCCCTCTTAGGGCTAATCCCAACTCCTCCATACCACCCACAAGAAAGGCCTCTCATGATCTGGCCTCTGCCTGACCTCTGCAACCTCATTCTCCTACCGCTGCCCCCAGCACCAGCCACAGCGGCCTCCTGCTGTATGCCAAACACATCAAGTCTGTGTCCTTCTTTTTGCTTGTTGTTCTCTATGCCTACAACATCCTTCCACAGACTTTGCTTGGCTGAATACTTTCCCCAGCATCCCCACACCTCCCTGCTTTTCCTCCTCACCAGCCCATGCTCGTGGCACTTCCCACCATCTGTCGTTTTCTTGTTTGCTCACGTGTTTAATGCCTGACCCACTCCCACCATGGGATGTGGCTTCTCTGTGGGCAGGACTGTGTCTGATTCCCGCCTGGGTCCGGGGCCCAGCAGGTGCTCAGTAAATACCAGATGTACCAGTACAGTACGTCTGGTATGTACTCCTGTCATCTCCACAGATGGGGAAACTGAGGCCCAGGGAGGGGCAGAAGCATGGACATTCCCCACGCCACCATGCTCAGAGCCCTGGCAGGGAGCCCACTTACCAGCTCTAGGGAGCGTGTGAGGAGTTCAGCTGCATGCCCACTCATTTCTGCGTGGTGTGCTCCAAGCCAGGGGGGTTGATTCTTGATATTGACTTGAATTTTATATATTATATCATGTTGAAATGATTTAATGACTCCTATGTGACAGAGCATTGATATTTTCTCAATCCACCTGATGACATTTAGAAATGTGAAAGATTTATTGCTAGCGTGTGGGTTTTACTTTATCTGTGTTGTTGGTACTTTCAGGAATGCAGATTTCATGAATTAGGATACTAACCGCCTCACTAATCCGAACTTTTCAGGAAAAACCCTAGCCCTTAAACAATTATTTAAGTGTGTAATGAAGGCACTTTTATTACATGCTCATTCCCTATAGTATCCTAGAGTCATGCTTGCCAATTAAGAGCAAATTCCCCAATCTATATTTTAGCAACTATCCATTTTTTTTTCTATTTTTCCCTCAAAGACCTATGGGTTTTTTTAATTTCAAAATATTAAGGGGATACAAATGTTTTTGTTACATGGATACCTCGTATAGGAATGAAATAATGTTTTTTTGCAGCAGCTTCGGTGGAACTGGAGACCATTATCCTAAGTGAAGTATCTCAGGAATGGAAAGACAAACACTGCATGTACTCGAAGACCTTTGCTTGATGTCAGATTGCAGTAACATTACTTAATGAATGGCCTCTTCATGAATTTTTTCTGAGTGGTATTAGCTGGTTTCTAATATAAGCAATTTTAAACTTACTGTGTTACCAATTACTGAGCAAAAGCTGAGCTGTATAATGTCAAAAACCTGTTTCAATGATTTGTTACCCACAATCTTGTATGGTATATGAGTGTCAGTAATTAGTAACAAAGTGAGAATACAAAACCCATGCCAAAAGTTTATTATCCATAGTTTTGTATGATTTAATAGCCTTATTATTGAAGAGAAAAAATGAACTTCTGAACCTCCCCTTGTAGCAACTAGCAGAGAATGCCTCTCAGTGTAATATTTAGTAATTCCTCCATTTCTCGTTAAAGTAGGATGAACTATTGTTCCTTTAGAAGGCACAGTCAGGTCTCTAAAATAGCAGTCTTATCTTATTTTGTGCTTGATTTATGCAGTTCCCATCTTACATTATCTTTCACTCTTTTGACCTGCTTCACACAGGCTGCATGATTGAGTACATGGTCCCCACCAACCATTTTCAGGAACTACTCTGGATAAGAGAAAGAGTAAGTGTGCCCCAGCCACCCACCTAAATGAGCTTCCAAGGTACATAATTTTCCTGTAGTGGTACGAGGCTGTCCACCCACAGGAACGTCTCCTGGCAGATTTGTGCAGTCACCATCTACTTCAGAACTTGTGATAGAAAGGTCCAATACCAGTCAGCCTATGGTCCTGTAACATGAAGAGGGTTGAACTGGAACTAATTGTCAAGACCAGGCAGACAAGTAAGAGCAAGCTTATGTTTTGGGAGGTGATGGGTGTTGGGTGGAGGGCAGCACCCATTTTCCTGTCAGCTGTACTATCATTTAGGATGGTGTTGAAACCCCTTTTCACAAAACCCCTTTCCTGAGTCTCTAGGCTAGGAGCTACCAACAATGTCAGGGTCAGTCCATGGGCACTGCTTATTAACTCCATGGTGGAGATTCTCTTTCTACAATCAATTCCTTTAACTAAACAGTGATATTTTTCCCAGTCCTTATTTGTGTTCCTCTGTACACTGTAGGTGCTGCTGTACAGACACGTTGACTTTACTAGAATGTCAGATTTCAACAAAGTCTGATCTCGACATTTTCACATCAAAGTTTGACCTGCCTTTTTATCCTGTTTTGAAAACTCTTGCAGTACCAGGCAGAAGCAGGATTGACTGGATGAGATTTTCAAAACCAAAATTCGGGAATCCAGGAATTATGGAAACAATGCACATATAACTTTTTTACAGGTATGAAAATGGGGATTTGACTATAATCTAAAGCCAGCAATATATAGGAAAGGTGAGAAAGATGAGACCGGTAGACCAACTGAGTGCCAGAGAATGATAGTCTGCCAGTCTACCCCACTGTGGTAGGATGGGCACTCATTTGATAGGGGTTCTGGGGGCATAGGCTAACAATTCCAGTATTATGTAGCTCAATACGGCTTTAAATATCTACCCCACCATACATTGCCGGCCATTGCTTTGCTTTGCAGACTGGTAAGACCACACAAATATATTTTACTCACAGTAAGTCTGTTGTATCTGAATCTGAAAGACCTTTGGCTCTTTCTCACTCTTATCTTTGAGTCTCATTTTCCTCATTTGCAAAATGAGAATCATACCATGCTATCAGGGATGTTGTGAAAATCAAATATAAAAATCTTTGTAAAGTGCTCAGCACACAGGAGATACTCAAGGATTTAGTGCCTCATTTCCAGAATATGTTTACTGGAGCAGCACATTATGGTGCTTGGTGTAGCTCTTCTCCTTACCTGTCCAGCCTCCACCCCCATCCCATTTCTTTAGACTTTTGCCACAATTTCAATAAAATGCTTGTTTCCTTTTGTAGGGTCAGCAAGTTTCCTCAGAGATTACTTGGGCATCTCTTTCAAAACCAACCTTTATAATGGTTGCAAGGAGGTAACATAGGAACCTGGACTTTTCCTTATTATGAGCTTTGTTCTTTTCTGGCCACCTCAGACACCTCACATCAGAGCTGACCTGACTTATACCCATCGGGACATGCTGGGATTTGTTAAAAAGTGCTAGCTGGGAGTGTTTATTAACTGGTAGTGCCAATAAGGTTTCCTTTCTGTCCTTGCTGATATAAAATCACTTCTTTTGTGGGCAGTAATTCTTGAAAATTAAGTGAAGACTTATGACAATTTTAGATGGGGAGAAAAGTATGAAATATAAATATTGAACTACTCTAAGATGTGTTCAAAGAAACTTCTAACCTTTAGTCTCAATAGGGGTTTCTGAGTCCTCTACTGCTGTATTAGCATGGGTTTTATCTGGAAGGGAGCATCTCTGAACCTTGAAGTTCACCCATCCAGGATCAAAAGAATCTACATTTTTCTGTATTAGGAAGCTAAAGTGTCTAGCCCTTATAAAGTACGTTTACATTTCAAAGACTTCTAACTTATCCCTATAATTGGTTAAATTACTTTAAAGCTATGAAAGATGAGAGCCCTCATTTCCCACCCAGTGAAAAACTGATGCCTGAGTTGTTTAGAAAAACTCCTACCCACAGCCATCCATGTTCCTTCACCATGTGACATGATGGTGACCAAGGGCATGCTATTTGCTAGTCAATGACAGTTATGAACAACTATGAGAATGATGCTTCCTCCCTTTTCCACACCCACTTGTGTCCACTACCTGTTGAGGTCATTTTGGGTCTCTTCCTTGAGGGAGGGGTGATGAAGACCTAAATGAATGGTTTAATGGGTAATTCCATTTTGGGGCACTTAAAAATCACCGTCCAAAAAGATGACTCTAATTGGTGGCATCTCAAGATCAGGACTCTCAATAAAAGAGAAGGTGGACCTCCTCTGAATTTAATGTAGGACCTGGCTCTTTGAATCTTTCCCAGGAGTTCCTTCCTAGGCCAGCCTTGTCACTTAGTCTCATCAGGCATGTAGTCAATGAATGTCTACTCACTAGTGAGAATGGTAATGTGCCACAAATTCTTGGTGTGAAGTATTCCATGTTGAACTCACATATGCCTTAAAGTATTTTTCATGCCTCTTATTTATATGGGTGATAAAAGGAGAATGGATTATAATGAGCACTTTAGGGCAAGGCCTTTAACTGAAACTCTATGGATTATGTATGTAGGAGACAATTTAATTTAGCTAATATGTGATGAAATGATACAACATACATAAGGGCTAATGTGCTCACTCTTCATTGTGTATTGAAATGACTTTTCAGATTACAGATATGTGTAACACGTGCTCATATACAAAGTCTAGAGATTTCAGGAGACTATAATGAAATTTAATTCTCTGAAAATCTATCTATACAGAATTATACTCACTGTGACCATTTTGGTGTATTCCCAGCTAGGCTTTTCTGTGACAGTATACATTGTTTTATTGTATTGTTTTATAAAGCAAATAACTTTATGCTCTAGATAGCAATGAGAGCATAGCATACAAAAGAACCTGTGTAGTCTCCTGCTCAGTAATTTATTTTTTTATCTAAATGTGATATCTACTCAACTGACCCAATTCGTTCTTTCTGCTGTTTCCCCCTTGTCTGCAAAGTGCCTGCCTCTCTCAGGATCTCTGTGGAAGTGAAGATATGTCAGAGCAACAGAAGAGAAGCCCTATTTATTTTTAATTAATAGGCAGAAAAAGACACATCCCTCCCCCACCCCACTTGTAACCGAAGGCCTGTGTCTTCCACCTTGAACGCCTACCCTAGTCTTCCTAGTGGCTAAGTTGTTCTTCTGGAGCATAAGGACCAATCAAAAGTGGAAGATGTTAACCAGTGATAAAAATGCAGCTCTGTGTCTCCCCTGTTATACTGACTCCGTGTTTCATGCATCCAGTAGTGTAACAGGGACAGCAACAATCATTTTAAGAGGCACAATAACCTACTGAAAATGATTATGATAATGATGGTGATGATGGGATGGGGGTGGCGATGCTAACAAGAAAACAGCCACAGCTACCACTGATATAAAGCGTACTAGAGTCTGGGTACGGTGGCTCACGCCTGTAATCCTAGCACTTCGGTAAGCCGAGGTGGGAGGATCGCTTGAGGTCAAGAGTTCAAGACCAGCCTGAGCAAGAGCAATACCCTGTCTCTAAAAAAAAATAGAAAAATTACCAAGGTGTGGTGGCACACACCTATAGTCCCAGCTACTCAGGAAGCTAAGAGAGGAGGATCACTTGAGCCCCAGATTTTGAGGTTGCAGTGAGCTATGATGATGCCACTGCACTCCAGCCTAGGCAACAGAGTGAGACTCTGTCTCAAAAAAAAAAAAAAAAAAGAAAAGAAAAAGAAAAAGAAAAAGAAAAAGAAAAAGAAAAAATATCTTACTAGATCTTACTAGGACAAAGAACTGTGCTTGGTTCTTTTTTTATGTTTTGTCTTACTTAATTATCTCAGAACCCATTGAGATAAGTATTTCTATTATCCCCATTTTGCAGATGAAATTAATGATGGACAGATTAGGTCAATATCTTGCCATGGAAACAAAGACAGAACACATAGCAGAGAGAGGTCTCAATTTAGAGATTAGCTGATCCTGTGGTATTAATCACAAGCCATGAGAAGCCTTTTTAGTAGCATTTTGTTGCTTGAAAAATCAATAGTTACCATGACCTCTACCTTCTCTCCATTTTCCCATCAGTAAGGTTATCCAGAGGTCACACAGGGTGCTTTTGTAGTAGTAGCAGAAATAACTGGTGATAAAAATGCTCCTAAAAAAATGTGACAGTACATCTTGAACTAAATGGATTGCATGGCTGGATCCCCAGCCACTTAGATTGTCTGTATTTCAATGAGAAGAATTATAGAGGTTAGAGCTCAGCAAGGGGGAGAGGCTTCTGAGATCAGGAAAGATGAAATGACACATTGCATATGGTGCCTCCATCAGGGGCTTACAGTATAGAGGTGGGAAAGGGCTGGGAACAGCGGCACTGGGTAGAGCTGCCCAGAGAAGTTGAGGCCAAGGCACTCTGGTGGGAAAGTTGTAACAGGCATTGTGTATTCAAGGGCGTATTTCCTGCAGTTGTTTCTGGGGAACAATCCCTTTTGGTTGAGCTTACCACTCAGTCTTTCACATTAGTAGTGAGCTGTGTTCACCAGCAGAGACATGAAAGTGAGCTGCTGTTGCTGGTATGTCCTTGCAACATACTCCCCAGGCACTTCTTTCTTCCACACTCCAATGGCCCAAATGCTTTGTGGAAGGTCCACACAGTGGCATTGGCAGATACTGGAGCATGGGGAATTTGGGGTCCAGGGATCCCAAATAGGTGATGGCCTATTGTCAGGCTTCTGTGCTCAGACACCAATGTGCTGAATAGGATGGTTTGCACTATGCACATCAATGGCACACAAGGAATTGCGAGTACTCCTGGTTCAGTGAGTGAGAACGCAGGAGCTTTTGGCCAAGCATTTCTCCATTAGCTTCCTACACCCTTCCGTTGACCATACTCTGCACATTGAGGGGAAAGAAAAAGTCATGTGGGTCCTACCACCGACCAGTATGTGAAGCTAGTGACGTTCGGATCCTCCTGTGTATCTGCAGATGAGCCTGGCTGTCCAGGAAGCTCCCAGGTCAGGTATCTGGCTGGTGGGTTAACCCCTCCTTTTCCTCCTTATTCCTCATGCTGAAAAGAGCACATACCTGCAGTCTGTAGGTATCACTTTCCCTAGTCGTCTGCTGGAAGCTATTGCCCTTTACTGGTGTGACCCATGTGCCATTGGGTCCCCTCAGAGGACCTCTACACTGTCCGAAGGAGACCTTGCCTGCATTCTCAAGGAGACAGTGTTGTGGACACAGTAGTGAGGGTCTTATGCATGTTATGTAGTACTAGAGCCACTGACACTGTTAAAGGATAAGGTGGTGTTGCAATGTGAGGAGGGGAAGATTCAGTGATTTCCCTATTTCAGGCTAGCTAAGTGTTCAAGCAGGAATGTGAGGATACTCCAGAATATGATGTCAGAGGAAAACAATGCACATTGATGGATGTGACATGAGAAAATATGGCCTTCTTGCAAAGTTGAGACATTCACCATGAGGACACGTACTTATTTTCCACTTCCTCAGTGAATAGTGCCTTGTCTGTTGGTGGAGGCTTTGCTGTGTCAGCCTTGTGCTGCGTACTCTTTTATATGGTTTCTAATGTTTTATATTGTTGCATAGTACAGTAATGTGAGGGAGTTCTGGACAGGCACTGCTGTTGCTTTTGCTGATACTGTTGTATCCTCCCTGATGCGCTGTATTCCCTCATCTCCTTCCTATTCTAGGGTTTTCTCACGTACCTTTATCAACAGCCTTGGACACTTTTGTGATGTACATATCCCTCTATCTTTTTCAGGAGGGCTAATCTGAAGTTCTGATGCGACTGCTTAAGTTATCTTCTCTTTACCTAGTTCTCATGCAGCCCAAACACTTTACTGCCAGGTCCTTGTCCATTCCTGATTGTAAAATTGGCAAGTGGCTTATTTAGCTTTTAAAAAGATTTGCATACTTTGCACAGAGGCAGAAGAAGAACTTAACAATTACAAGTTTTCTAAAGTAAATGCTCTAGGGAAAGGGAAGGGCTAGGTCTCTTCCTTCTTTCAACAGGGAGATTCAAACTTTTCTTCTGATTTTACTTTGTATTTGCTTTTATGACGTGCTACTCTGAGGTACCAGTTCCTCCAATCTGCCCCTCCCCAAACTGGTGATTCCTGAGTCCTGGCCAAAGTCAGGCATGTGCAAAGAACTTCCTCAAGTGCCCCTTGTGGAAATAGGACCTCAAGGACAAATGACTAGTATGAGCACTTGCTCATTCCTCTCGCCTGCACATGCTTTTACTCATACCAGTGTCCTCATGGGGAGTCCTGTGTGATCAACTGGAGTCAGCACTCAAATCATTAGACTTGTTTAAATTGATATGCTAATGTTAATTGTCAGCTGGCAAGTGGAACTGTACTGTTCCTCTCATATCCCTTCTATCCTTGAGTGCCCTGGATGAGCAGAGATTGAGCTGCTCTCTGTGACTTATGATACCTATTACCTGATACAATTCTTGGCAGATGAAAACTCAGATCCTCTGTAATGGATATTTAGTGTATAGGCCTCTCCAAGTGGTGGAAAGAACGTGCAAAATATGTGCACAATTCTGTGCAATTTGAATCAGTTGCTCCAGATTCCTCTGGTTTTGGTTTGGCCTCTCAGCCCGTTACACTGACTCTAGTAATACAATCTATTTATTAATGACAGCTGTCAGGCTGGCCACCCAACAGTTAGATTTGGGTTGGTCTTCTGAGCTTCCCTTGCCTCTTCTTGTTCATGTGCAGACCGACCATGTTGCTGCTTACCAACTTGAGGAAAGAACAGCATTGGGCTGTGTTCAGTCAATCCTGGTGGGATTCACTGACCTTCTCAGTCTCTCCATTAGTTGGACACAAGGCCTTACAGAATCCTGTAAAGGCCTGTTGTGGACGCCACCCTAGTGTCAGCTTGGACTCCTGGTTGTACAGTCATCATGCAAATCTACAGGATGTGGAATACAATTTAAGCCAGGAACCAAGTACCTGTGCTTCTCCGAAGTGCAGAAGTGGTGAACCTGGGAAGGTGGGGTTAGAGACAAGCATGGAAACTCCCATGAGGACAGATGACTGCTCCCCACCAACTGCAGAACTCAAGAGAGGGAGAATGCTTCTGCATGGGGAAATGGGTAATACCATTACTCTTTCCATATTATCATATTATTTTCCTTGATTCTTTAATTTCTATGTAGTATTTTGCATCAGCGATGTTTAAGATTAACCTTTAGTCTATAGGTTTGGTTTTATTTTTTTTGGTTTTGGTTTTTGGGATTTTGGAGGGGGGGGGGGTAAAGCCTTGCTCTGATGCCCAGGGAAGAGTGCGGTGGCATGATCATAGCTCACTGCAACCTCAAACTCCTGGGTTCCAGTGATCCTTCTGCCTCAGCCTCCCATGTAGCTGGGACTACAGGCACCCGCCATGATGCCCAGCTAATTTTTCTATCTTTGATAGAGACAGGGTCTCGCTCTTGTTCAGGCTGCTCTCAAACTCCTGAGCTCAAGCGATCCTCCCACCTCAGCCTCCCAGAGTGCTAGGATTACAGGTGTGAGCCATTGTGCCTGGCCTCAGTCTACAGGTTTTTGAATTTTATAGAATCACAGCAGTTCTACAGAAGTGGTGAACTTCACCTTTGATTCAAGGAGTGGCCCCATAACATCAGCTATCTATACATATGAATGAACAGGAATTGACTTTGGGATGCTGTGACCACGGGATTGGCTTGGACTTTCGGTTGTTTTCATTGTTTATAGTATGTGCTTTTGTGCTTACTCAAGAGATGCTTTGAAATATTTTACATACGGGGACGTGTCAAAACGTCTATGTAGTGTATTTATGTCCTATAGGTGGGAGGCAGCAGTCTCAGGCTGATTGGTCTGTCTAGTAGGCACCATTTCTCTGAGACTTTCCCACACCCTTCTGTTTTTTGTGTGATCAAGTTCCACGGCCGTAGCTACTTGGTTTGGTACTTTTCACCTCACCCTCGTTGAGCCAATCATACTCTTGTGGTCTAGAGTTTGGAACTAGACAGAAGAATAAGTGACAGCCTGCTAAGTCTCATTAGTACCGTTTATTGCAGACAACATATTAATAATTTAGAAGACCTGCTGTTGAATTCTCCTGAGCTAGCCTTATTTCTGTGTTTTTAAAATGTATTTGTTGCTTTGGTTTCTTGCATTTTGTAAAGTTCTTGTTTTATTCCAGTAAAATGCTTGTTGGAGAAGATTCTGCTTGTAGATTTTTATTATTCACAATGAATGCCAGTGTGATCAAGCAAGCTGTGGCTCAGCCATGTGCATCATTGCATGAACTAGGGAAGAGCTCTGAGCTATGTAATCTGGGGCAGGGGTGTGAGTTCTAGCCACGATGGAAGTTCTTCCCTTTGTTTATGGAAGAACTCCCCTAAAGGTTGTAGGCAATCTAATACCTCCCTGTGAGAAGTAACCCTTTTGACATTTCATGAAAGCAACAAATACATATTTTATATATTTAGGTTTTGTGGGGGCGGTGGGACAATATCCTGATACTTCCAAGGGTAAGGCAGAGGTAGGGTGACCAGCATTTCTGTGGAAGATCATCCCAGAAGTCATGAGGACCACAGCTAGAAGCATCAAGCACACAGTGAATTCCTGGTAAAGGCTGTGTTAGTGATGAATCTTGGTCCCTCATGTCTGAGGCATCTCTCCTTACACCACACCATTATGTCATTAGGTCTTATAAAGGCTTCATAATATCAGTATACAATTAGTTAAATGGGTAGAAGATTTTTTCTCATTGTTTGCTCTTTAAATATATCAGTACAATTTGCACTGCTTGTATAAAATTTCCAATTAACTAAAATTACCTGTCCTCTGTGCTGCTTATCTTGGTTTTAACAGCTCATCAAATAGCCTTATCATCATGATCATTAAAATCTTCCCCACAGGAAAGGAAAATAAAACCATTGCAAACAGTCTGTCCTGCCTTAGATGTACCACACTGGGTGGTTGGGCTCAATGTCTCTCCCTGGATTTCACAAAGATCTTAAGCTGCAGGTATCAGCAACTCTATTCTTGCTATTTAGTCAAGAGGGACCCGAGCTGCAGTACATCACTTCCTGCCTGAGCGGTTCACCAGTATGCAGAGTTCAAATCACTTCTCTTTTTCTCCAATTGCAGCTGAAATTTTATTTATATGCCTTTTCTTACCCTCTCTTGTGTTACAGAATCAGTCTTCACAGTAGGCTGTGAGCCACTCCCACCCAGCTACCCTCGCCCATGCCAGCAACCAGCATAGTGCCCTCCATATGTGCACCCCTCTCCCCAGAGATTCTCTGAAATGCTCCTATGAGCAGTGTGGAGTTTGAAAGGGAACGAGAAATTAGGGAGCAGATGGCCAGTGAGTGACATTGAGTTATTACCATCCATCAGTCTCCCTTCTAGCATCATCTCAGCCAATGGTAGCCACACAGGGTCTTCGCAAGCTTGTGTTGGGAATTTGGTAATGAATCTTTGTCATAGTCAGATGAGGCTTTCGATGTCCAGTTGCACTGGCCCCCAGACAACAGAGGGTCATTGGCCAAGTGTATGGCATCTTCCTTCATTCTGTCTATATATGAGAAGATGTGTGAGTTATGGTGACCATGGTCTCAGAAAGCCAGGGACACACTGAGACTAGAATTGCTGCTGCTGAAGTTTCTCTGAGCTGTCACCATCCATAGACCAGAGATTATATGGGGCTGGTTCACCCTGCCTCCCTAACTTCCCAGAGAGACTTTAAGTGACAATAAGAAGCCTGGATGGAGAGGGACATTACAGGAGGGGCAAGGTGTGTCAAATACCCTCAAGGCAGAAGTAGGACCTACAGGGCAAGAACTTAACGCTTGGTGAGATTTGAGGGTGCTTCTCACATATATTTTTAACTCAAGATCAGTAATATAAACAAACAAATAACTAGCAAAATCACAAACTCATCAAGCTCTCTGTTGTAGTGGCTACCATAGCCCATTTACTACCTGTGACAGGCCCTGTGCTAAGCATTTGTCTGTGTCATCTTCCTTCATGCTCATGATAATCTAGGCAGCTAGAGGTTCTATATGTATGTCTCAGAGAAGTCAAATCATTTGCTCAAGGATATACTGTTACTAAGTTCCAGAGGCAAGATTAGAACCCAGATATGTGTGATTCTATATCTTGTTTGCTCTTAACCCCACAGCACCCTAGAATGGCATGAAGTTTATTTGGATGTGGGGGCTGGGGAACAGATATTCATTAAAGGGAATTTGAAAATAGAGATTAGGAAAAATTAGCATTATTCTTGCCATTCTTGCCAACTGAAACATTCTTTATATTTTGTTTTGTTGTCATGTAGTCTTTCTTTTTCATATGCATTCATAATTATATTGCATTTCCAATTACTTTCTGTTGCTTTCACTCAATCTGTAAGCATTACCTTATTTTATTACTTCATTTCTTGTAATCTCCATGTTTTCTTTTGTTTTTAAAAACAACTGTGTTCTTTCTGATTGTAAAACCCTTCTCTTTCTTACTGCAAAGCGCTTGTTAATTCATGATGGCACAGAGGAGAGAATAACAAGGGAACTTTACAGTAATGTCACTCATCCAGAGAGAACAACTTTGATTTTTCCCCATAGTTGCAAGGACACAAAGAGCACAGGAGGAGGCAGCAGTTAGTCCAGTTGGAGCTGGGAGCATTTGTGGAAAGGTGTGTCAAATGGACCTGTGCCTCCTTCAGAGAACATTCTTTCCCCTTCCTGTTGTGTGTTCCCTCTGTCTCCTGGATTCCGCATAAGACACGAGGGCTCAGAATTGTCACCAAGGTCTGGGGTACAGTGGACTCTAGGCAGCAGGGGCAGCTTGAGAACATTGTCCCCCTAGGGGCTGTGTCAGAGGGTGGAGGCAAAGAAAAATGTTCCTTTGTCCCCATTTGGGACCCCTATTTCAGGTCAGTGGGTATGATTTTTCCAGAGGCATTTACTTTTAGTCTTTTACCAACGTCTCAAAATTATATTACCACTCTGATCATTATACTCCCAGACCCCAGAAGTGTATGGAGGCGGAGATGTGTTCAGTAGGTGGGCTGTGGGCGTGGCCTGGGTGCCACTGCGGGCTCCTCCTCCCAGGCCAAGTGGTCACTAGTGCAGCAGGCTTGGCACAGGGGCGTGGCCAGGTATGGAGAGAAGGTGGGGGCAGTCCCAACGTCCTGGAGGGGGCGGGACCGGAATCAGAGGGGCGGGGCTGAGGATTCCCAGGGCAGGGCGAGGGGCCGGGAGTAGGGGAATATCTGGCGGTGTGTTGGGAGGTGGAGCCCACTGCTGGCGGTCCTTGTTCTGGAAGCCGAGGGGGCCTCCTGCAGCCCCTCTCCCTGCCCCTCACTCATCACCCGTTGCGTGTGCCAGACCCATCCCTCGGCACTGGACATCACTTGAGTGAGGTTCTGTGAACACATTTTCCTCTTCTTCATGCATCTCTTAGCTAGATTATTGGCTTCCTGGCCCCAGATGTGATTGTTTTGCAACATTAACAGGAAATCCCCATATATTAGCAAACATAATCCAAAGCAGCATATCCAAAGAATAATGCACCATGCATGAGCAGTTAATGTAAAGAGAGTTAAATGTTAAGAAATCTCTTAACTTAAGACACCACAAGAGGATAATCATAGGTCATAGATGTCGAAAATAAAAAAATAACAGGGGCTTTATTATTTTGCTAGAGGCATCTGCTTTTAGTCTTTTAACACCTCCACAAAATCAAATTGCCAGTCTGATCGTTACATTACTTTCTTCAACATTATAATCCCATATACACACATAATACACCATTTAATTAGGGAAGTCAGTTTTAATAGGACTCACTTCAGTTTCTTTCATAAATCCTGTGTTTTTATGATATAATGCTATGGGCCAACCCCCCTGGATGCCCACAACAGCTTGGCTTAAAGAGAGTGTGGCTCCTGTTGTTCCAATTTAAAATATATAATTGAATAATGGGTTTAGAGTTAGGATTTTAAGTAGAACTCTTACTAAATTTTTATATCTATACATACATGGTATATATATATCATCAATTGGAACATTGAAGGGAAGCTTAGTTTCACTGTTTTTATTGGTTTGATTTTTTTTAAAGATGGGGGTCTTGCTCTATGGTCCAGGCTGAAGTACAGTGGCACAATCGTAGCTCACTGCAGCCTTGAATTCCTGGGCTCAAGCGACCCTCCCACGTCATCCTCTTGAGTAGCTGGGACTACAGACGTTCACCACCACACTCAGCAACTTTTTATTTTTTTGTAGAGACGGGGTGTCGCTATGTTGCCCAGGCTAGTCTTGAACTTCCAGCCTCAAGAGATCCTCCCGCCTTGGCCTCCCAAAATGTTGGGATTACAGGCATGAGCCACTGAGCCCAGTCCTGCTTTTTTAAATAAATAAAATGATTACATAATCGTGAAGGATTTATTTATTAAGATGTTGATCTTTTTATCTCCCAAATCTGCTCTTCCTCTGTCTCCCCCATCTTGCTACACAGAAACTCTTTCCTTCCCTTGCTGTCATCCTTGAATCCTGTTTCTTTCATGCCCCACATTAACTCCATCAGCAAGTACTCAGCTCTACCTTCAACATACAACCAGAATCTGACCACTTCCTTGCACTTTCACTGTTATCACTCTTGTCAAAACCACCTTTACAGTTCTCCTGGATTATTCGAATAGCCCCCTAACTAGTCTGTCGCATTCTTCCCTTGCTCCGTGATGGTCAGTTCTTATAGAATGTATATCTTTTGCTGAATGTATTTCTGCTGGGTAAAGAACTTGGAATTACAACTATTGTGTCACAGAGGATGCTTTCATTTAGCTTTAATAGATAGTGCCAAACAGGTTCCCTATCTGGTTGGACCAACTTACCAGCAGTGCAACTTCATAGCAACAGCAATGAAAGTAGTTGTATGAGGAGAGAAAACACAGCCCAAGCGCATTTATGTGTCCTCACCCCTTTCATTTGGGACATGCCTTCTTCATGCCATCTGAATGACACAGTAGCATCTAGATATCTGTGTACATGTAACCATTGGTAGCAGACCGTGAAGCATCAGTGGGATGTGACACTGACGCCAGCCACAAGACAGAGCAGATGGGGTCTCCTGGGCCAAAATGGACAGGGCTGCCTCTGGTAGGTTCCATGGTGCAGTTCAGGGAGAGCAGGGCCTGGGAAAGCCACCATGTATATTCTTTCTTCCCTCTCAGCCCTGTCTACTCATGATGCCTTTATACGACGGAGTCATGGTGAGCGTGGACAGGCAAGACAGCTTTGCCAG